>QYSG01015735.1:0-17635 GCA_003988875.1 Lachnum nothofagi
GTCCTTACGACTATCTACCATGTAGATCGTTGATCGGAAGGATGGCGGCCGAGCGTCTGTCCGTACCACGCTCAAAACCAAACCAAACCCCAGGCAGGTTTATCCTGCCGCAACCAAACCAGACCATATAAGGTCATACCCAAGACAGGCTCAAGTCTGTCGCAACCAAACCAAAACCAATAGCGCAAGACAGAGAGAACGCATAAGACGTGTTCCTCTGTCTTGTGCTATTAGTTTTGACCTGTCACAACTGTCTGATATATTTTCAAATCTTTTTTTATTTTTTAAAATAGGACTCAGTAGAAGTCAAAGTAAGATAAAATAATTACCCCATTGGAACTTCGATTATTGTTTTGTTGACTGAACGTTCACAGTCTCCATACAATTTTAGAAACCGTAGAGAGCTTCTGCCTTGGCTTGAGACGTGGCCCTAGGCTTTTAGTTTACTATGGTATCGTATTATGATTTCTAATCCCGAGCTAGCTCTGAAAAGAATCTCGACCTGGGTCGAAAGGTTGTTTATTCTAAGTATTGCAAGACTCCTACCTTTCATCCCCTCATCATCTCTACGGAGGGAATTTTGTGTGCGAACGGTTGCTGCGGTGAAGTGTTCATGCCAGAAAATAGCTACAAACGCCTCTCTTTGCATCATGCAAGATGCAAGATTTTGATTGCTCAAATGAAGAGCGAGATATGTCACCATAAAAGCAGATATAATGTCGATGGGAAAGCGATTAGGCCATTCCCAGGCTACATGAAATGAAAGATGTTTTATAAATCTATATAAGCTCCTGTGTACTGGTAGGCATTCTATAAGATGTTCGGTGAATCATGACTTCATCATATTGATGTTTCATTGTGAACTCCAACAAAAATTCTACACCTCACTTGAATTTTTTCGTAATGGCCCAAAAACAATTCTTCGGAGGCGAAAGCTTTGTCCATTGATAAGCATGATCTTATCATGAAGAAATCGTAAATTCTCAAATTGTAGGTATTGGCATTAGATAAGTACAAAAGCAAATCTTCACGGACTAGCCAAATTTATTCGGACGATCATTCGATGTCGCCATCGACAAGCAGAAGATCCCCGCCGCTGCTAATAGCTTCAAAATGGAACCAGCCACACAATGCCAATCAAGCATACCAGACCCAGCACTTGCGTGCCAACAGAGATGACGTTGCGTTCCTCCATTAGATCCTGACCGATCATTTCTATCACGGACGAAAATTCTTCAGACCGGTGTTGTGATTTGACTTTCTCGGAGGGCGGCGGTGGAAGTTGACGTGTAGAGTGAGGAGTTGGACTTGGACTTGCAGTGATTAACGGATTAGTGTTTCCTGCCGTGCTTGCTGTGCTTGCGCTGAAGGCCCAGACGGAGCGGCGCGGGGGCAGGGCGTTGGGTACACGGCGTCGATGTCGCTCAGCGGATTGTGGTCTGGTACATTTCTTCTGGAGTGCGCTAAATCGTCGGAGATGGGAACGTAGGAGACAATGGTTCCGAAAGATTGTCTTGCAGTATCGGCAGCGAGTTTCGATGGAACAGCTCTGAAGGTGCTTGAATAGTCTTTTTCGGCTAGTGAAGAACGTGGTGCAGCGTTTGCAAATCTTTTTTGAGGCAGGTCGAGCGATCCTCGACATATCGTCAACCCCGCCTCCGCAAGAAGTGGGACGTCGAAAGTTGTCCGTTGAAATGCCTTGAGACACTGTGTTCTGATTGGAGGTCTGGGCGGGAAGCGAGGAGAGACTGGTATGCTGGACTCTAACAAGACTGTGGTGCTCTCTGAGATGTTGGAGAGAACTTCTTCGAAGCTAGACGATGAAGCCTAATTCGACACCGTGCTGGTGTTAGAGTCGCGAAGGGCTTCGAGTAATTTTTGACATTGATGGCTTGGTACAATTCATGTTCGAGATTGTCAAACGAAGAATTTATTAAGTCATCGAGTGCTCGTTGTTGGTCCAGGGCTTCATCTCATCTCTCTACGACGTGACCGTATGTTGTGTGAATGATAACAAACAAACCATGCCTCGCCATTCATCTCATATCCCTACGACGTGACCATGTATTGTGTGAATGTCGATAAACAAACAAAACCCCGCATCCGCGACTTATCATCTATCACCCATCGTCTTTTTCAATTCAACGACAGCCTTTCAACGACAAACTTTTCTTGAGAGCATCGCACGGCAGCTTTCGAGATAATACCGCCACAGTACCCTTGTAAGTCATGAGCCCCTCGCATATTCATATGAGATACCTCGCCCATGCTTCGCCCCAGAAATTGGCTAACAAGCGCGTCACAGGGAAACACTGCCCCTTGCAGATCATGGCGGCAGATAACACAAACAGCATCCTGGATCAGGGCATTCACCCATCCGACGCTAGGTCCATGGAGCGAGTGCAGGGCTTGGGTTTCCCATACATCTCCATTAGCGGTCTATACCTGGGCGGCGCGCCTCGGCATCGCAGAGTCGCTCGGTGGGAGAAGTATCTCAAAGATGACCAGCGCAGCTTTGAGCGTTTCCACTCAGACGGTAACAATAATTGGATTGTCTTCCCGCCTAGTGACGAAGGAGAGTTCGAGGCTCGTGAGTGCGCTATCTGGCTCAATAATCTTCCAACGCAACCTTGGTGGATCCCTGAGGGATCGTTCATTGCAGTCGACGTTGTCGATCGCAAGGGCGAGCGCACTTTGGCGGCTTCGATGAAGCAGTCGGAGCAGCTGGCAGCTAGTACATCGAATGACACACACGATATTTCGGATGACCGTGCAGGAATTATGGTCGAGCAACTCGCTCCTTCAGATTCTCAAGCTCTTGTATGTGGTATCCTAAAGATACTCAATAGACTCCAGCTAAACTCAGTACTTAGGTCCCTCACGAGCAACAAGCTTTGGAGGAGCTGGAACAGGTTCAGGAGAATGTGCCCCTACAGGAACAGGTTCAATTCCCACAGAGACTCGATGAGAGTGGCATGATCAAACCTTGGATGGACGGTGCTGACTTCAACCCCTATCTACCTGGACTTTGGGAGATGCGCGGATACCCGGAGACAGCAATATACTTGCTAGAAGGCCGCCAAGATCTTCAGGCACGCGAGCAATTGGCTAGAGCCCTGGCCCATAATACGCCAGAGCCCGCGAAAACAAAGGAAGAACTGGAGCGTGAGAACATTGCTGTTGGGGACTCGGCGGGCTATTCAACTGAAAACGATGAAGATGAGGGAGGAAGCGAAGTCGACGAAGATGATACGGTCCTTTGCAGAGTCCTACACCACGCAGACAACCTTCTCCAGTCCGAAAACGAAGCTGACACCACCGCCGCCGCCAGATGCAAGGGCGTAATTGTAGAGGACGAAGACACTACCACCCGGTCCGAACAGGAACATAACCAGGCCGCCAAAGATATCGTAGAACCTGAAGATGACGAAGAAGCCGCGACCCACTTCGAAAACGAGAATGATTCAGATGCCAGAGACATCTTCCAGGACAACGGCGGATTTGCAGACCACGAAGACACTTCTACCGAGACCGGAAATCAAGACAACGAAGACACCGCAACCCATTTAGAGAACGAGCATGATCCGGGCTCCCGAGCCATGTCGCAGGGCAACGGCGACAACGATGGAACCCCAGGCCCCGAAGCGAACAAAGACACCTCTACCCAGTCCGAAAAAGAAGACACATCGAACGCTCTGACTATTGTGGAAGACAACGACGGTCTTCTGGTCCAAGGAGATGGCAAATACACCTCTACCCAGTCCGCAGACGAAGAAAAGTCGACCAGCACATCTGACACATCTGACGATGAAGACGAAGTTCCAGATAACAAGAACACTAGGCTGCCAGGGCGCCCCCCAGTCACGAGCCAACTAGGCCACACATTTCCTCCCCGCATTGACCATATGTTGCGATCGCAAAACGATCTCCTGACAGCCGGCCTTGCGACCGCAACTGCAGCTGCCCGGACCTCTAGTAATACCTCAAAGCTGCCCCAGCTTTTCCAAGATCAACCACCTGTGCCGCCTTCCGTCCCCACTCCGGCCATCGTCGCCATTCTTCCGCAGACGATTGCTACTGTTGACGCCCCTACCACTCCACCAACCAGACTACAACAAACCGTGCAGAACATCGTGAAATCCGACGGCGGAGTCGCCCGAGACCGCAAACTTCCTGAACCATATCGACGGAATCGTAGACTCCGAAGCTGGCAAAGACGACAACTCGTCCGAATATGCAGACGCGACCGACGCCACAAACCCCCAAAACGACGGAAACACTCTCACCCAATCCCCAAACAAGAATGCTTCCAACACCCAAATGCCCACCACGCTTTGTACCGACCCCGTCCTCGCAGAGGAATACACGGAATACATCAAAAACACCACGGCCAGCACCCCCCAATCCTCTCAATCCTCACCCTCCTCTGCGTCCAACACCCTCGACACCCCTCAAGTCAACCACTGGGCCCAAGCGCACCACCACATAGCCAAGACTATCCACCACGCTGATCTCGCCATCATCGAAGAGAAGCTCGATGCCGGGAAGCGGGAAGTTAAGAGGAAGCGCTCYGATAATGACGAAGAAGATGATGAACCAAACAARGTSGCSAAGATTGAGCWGGATGTYGGKCCGYGCAGRCAGATGRCCACTTGGCGACAGGCTGGGGAAGTTGCGTTGGTGAGATTTGCGATGGTGGAGGTCCCAGACTCGCTTGCCATCCGTGAAGGCCTTGCTGCTGCTGTTTTGTSGTTCGTGGCTTGGTTGACGTATCTGAATGAAGTCGTTTGAAGTGCTTGTTGCGCGTGTAGGTGTAGGGGGATAGAGGCTGTTGTACTGTACTGTAAAGTTTAGCAGTTCTGTAGATCTTACTTTCCTTTGTGTTCTGGATGAATGAAACCATAGCATGAACCAAGCCCCCCAACCTTTGATAAATGTGATTTTCTATCGGGTATCTAATATCAAACTGTCCATCCACAAGGTCTCCCTCAAAATGCCACCGCATCCTGCGTATTTCCCTATCTCAATTCTCCCAAAATGGCTTCGGCTCATTACTCGCCTCCGTTCCCAGYCGTTGAAATCCCTCGAGCACATCCTTATCGACATTGATTAAGAAGTTCTCCTGGAACTGCTGCTCGCCTCCACAGGCATTGACAACGCCTTGTAACCTTTCCTTGATGAAGTTGAAGGTATGCACAGAATGCACCACATCCCTCGCGCCATTCAGTCTCTTCCGCACATCCTCGGGCCCCTCAAATTCATTGCCTTCACTCGCCATCCAAATAAGATTATCTCCGCCATCGTCCCTCCCTGTGGTCATCTCGCTCACCACAGTTGTCCACATCGCGAAATAGTCCTGCAAGCGTTCGAGGATGACRGGCGTCATGGGTRGCGAGAGCTCGAGGAGGCGGGTAAGCGCGAGGCACGAGAGTTTTTGTCGGTCGATGTTCGCCATGCTGTCGAAGTGCCGGAACCATTCTGTGCTCAGCCAGCGCCAGACTTCATCCGCATTACCCATGCTGCTCAGTATAGTCATGAATATGTTTGGGTCTGCTAAGGCTAGACGYGCTAGGATGGTGAAGCAGTCTGTCTCGACAACGTCGTCGAGCTTCGGGTAGCRCCTGTTAGGACCGGATGTTTGGTGTGCTTCCCACGCGTCGTRGAGGCCTTCGAAGATTTTCTCGGTGTATCCAGATTCGTGGAGGTCTTTGGCAACGAATGTGATGCCTTGGGAGCCGCCGAGCGTCTCGGCGGCGCGGATGAGATTCTCAACAATGGAGGTTACTTGGCCTGCCATCTCGCGCTTCTTGACGCCGAGGAGAGAGGTCATGTAGGAGAGGATGCGTAGGCGGATGCCGTCAGAGAGCATAGTCTCGGGGGCGAGGAGGATGTAGGATTCGACGATGTTGAGGACAACGCGGAGGGTGTCAGAGCCGATTTCTAGGAGGGGAAAGGCTGAAGAGGCGAGGGAGACTACTTCGTTGGGGGCAGGGGTCGGTGTTTGGGCGAGGATTGTAGACCAGAGTTCTAGGGCTTCATCCATGAGGTAGACTTGCATTTCTGAGCCGGGCTCGACGGCGCGTTCGATGAGGGGTAGGATCAGCGCGTGGTATCTTTGGGCCTGTTCTTTCATAGCCTGGACCAGCGTTGAAAGAAGCGTTAATATGGCTTGCTTCAGAAGATGCTCTTCACCTGAAGCYTCCCAAAGCCCAGGCAGTATTGAGACAATCTGGTCAGCAAATGGTGCGATGTGACTTTCTAGCCGYACCGCTATGACTCTGATAGTYTCAAGGACTGCCAATCTGGTTTCGGTATTTTCAACCTCTTGAATTAAAGCCATCAGTCTGCTTAGAAAATCTGAGGCATAAGGCAGGAAACCTTCAGCTGCGAAACTGAAGTCATCCACGACTGTCTTGAATTGCCTTACAGCAGTGACGCGAACAACGTAATCATTGGTTTCATCCTCAGACTTCAGCAGATGCTGGAAAATCTGGTAAACCAATGGTCTATTTGCTTCCGAGACACTAACGGTGATCCATTGCCCAAGCAGAATGGCTATTCGCCGCCGGAGTACTTTGTAACCTGGCCCAGTCTGCTGAACATCATTGACCAGCGTGGAGGTGAGGAAYGTATCAAAGTYAAAAGAATTGAACACAACTGGAGCTGAAAGTCCCATGGCTGTATATACGGCATCTTTTGTTACCACCGTGCTCTCACTACCGCCAGCGACGGACTGAAAGAATGAAAGCAAAGGCTGAACGAGGAGGTCTTTGAAATTAAGGACGAGRTCCATGAAGAGCTTTTCCGAGCACGGCCGAACTTCRAATTCTGATGTGTCACCACTGCCTTCTTCTCTGATCTCCCACTCATCTTGGTCTTCCTCCCAAGCCTCGAGATCGGCTTGGCGAAAGACAAAGAACCTACTCACGAGAATATTGGCGAGCTGTGCGACCATATCTTGTGAGAGCAATTCCGTCTTGATGAGTGCCACGCCTTGCTGTTGCTCCGCTTTGACTTCGGGCGTTCTATACTTGAATGACTGCGCCGGGCTAAATACCATCTTCATGCAAGCTCGTAACAAGTTCAAACCCTTGAGGCAGAGCTTCTCCATCACTGGTCTCTGATCCTTTGAATCGCCATCTCTGTTGAGCACCTTCGCGCTGAAGTCTTGCGATGCAGAGCCGTAGGACTCCCCAAACCTGGCCACTAAACCATTGTACGCTTGAACCAAATCAAGAGAGCTGGGAAGAAGTGCGAACGCTGCAGGATGCGTCGTTGCCATTTGATGATGGAGCTTTGAAAACTGAATCAGGTGCTTCTCAACCARTTCTTTGGCAGGTRAAACCAAGAAAGGCGGATCTTGGGAAATCATCTCCAAGAACTGGCCAAATTGGATTTGGGARAGCTCCCAGACCTGCTGGACATCCTTGGAATGGTTTGGGTATTCGTAGCCAACGATCAGCAGGCGCCTGAGGATCTTGATGGCGAACAGACTATTCTCCATAGCATCCATAGCTCCTCCCTCATCTTCACCATTGCCTTGCAAGAAGCTTGTCCATGYTRTGACCTTCTGGGTGTGTATCTCGTTCAACAGAAATACGATTTCCGGYGTGATGGATTGTAGRCTCGTCTGGGATGTTCGTAATCTCGCAGTCGACAGCTCCTTCACCACTTGTAGCATCATCAGCATTCCTCTCCGCAGATGCAGTTGATTTGTCTGGTTTGCCGAGCGCAGGATYTTGATCAGGCTCGTGAGGACTTCSGGCCAATCTAGAGGATAGTCTATTCTAACGATTTTCGATACGACGAGAGCATTCTGCAGGGCGAGTTGTGTATTAGCCTCCTCGATCCCTCCTTCTATCAGATGTGACCGAATTTCAGCCTTCTCTTCCTTAGCGATGGCATTGACAGCCGTCTTGCGCCAGTATTTGTCGATGCCATTTTTCAGCTGGATAATGGCCAAATATCGAACTTCGGAGGGGAGCGATTTGTCGAGATACACCGTCTAGATTACTAGTATTAACTAGAGCTTCTGCGAGCCTGGTAGAAGCATGACTGACCTGCAACAAGGTGTAATAACCCCGCTGCGTCTCCCAAGACTGCAGCTGCTGAGTCCCGGTCTGGATGTGAAGTTGCTGAGAGGAGCCTGCAGATTGTAGGGCTAGGTAAACCTGCTGCGGATTGAGAGGAGCGGCTTCACCTGGCACCTCAATAGCAAAAGCCATGGTGTTGTGCAGATTTCGTSGTGGTGTTGCATGGCGTTTCAAAAAAGTTCAGGGTCGCAGAAGGCCCACAAAAGCGGGAGTTGCCGCCTTTTCCCACTTCATAGTTCCAGGGGCTCTGCGCTCCTTTTGGTAACGAAAACAACCCCTTTTTATCTATTTTGAATTTCTTATATTTTGTAGATATTCGATAATGCTAATCTGTTAAACTAATACCTTATACCTTTTCTATGACCCTCAATACGCTACTGAAACACCCTAGAAGACAAAAACCAAGAACCAAATACCAAATACCCCACAAAATGCGCTATTCCTCGCCATGCTCCCATAAGACCCCACCCAAAACTTCCTACTCTATCGTGATCCCCTCGCCATGAGCCCTTAGCTAAATATCTCAACCACTTTGACACATTCCAATCTCTCCCCTATCCACCTCCTTCTCTACCCAATCGAGGTCAAACAGCTACACCCATCATCCGTCGTACAATGCGGCACCTCTCCCGCAAGCGGACACACAACATTAGCACAGTCATCGTCTGTCTTACACGCCGCGCCTGTAGTAGTAGCTGYCGCGCTCGATGACGTCTTAGTAGACGAAGAGGCAGCTTTCGTTGATGTTTTGGAAACTGTATCTGAGGTGCCAGCTTTGGAAGTTGTTRAGGAAGGAACAGCGTTGCTGGAACCTGCTTTTGAGCTTGCCGATGAAGAGRTAGTGGCAGACTTGCTTGTCGCTGTGGCTAATCCCGAAGTCGTTTCAGAGCCGCTCGTGGAAKTGGCTGTTGCTGATCCGCTTTGTGGTGCGTCRGTTCCTGATATGAAGTTTTCATTTGCGGACCTTGTTGAGTCAGTRAACTATGATCCAGAAATATTTGACAGGATTTGGAGTATTTGKATGTCTCAGAGAATCTAGGACATTGGAATCCGGCATGGGGAGTCAATGAATAGTCAGTACATACCAGGTAATGAAAGGATCAGTGTCGTCAGCAATATACGAAGCAAGTACAGACTGCTGGAYATCGAGCCATGACGCCTGCGCKGTGTCAAAAGCTTGGAACGCATCRCCTACGGGCGWCGCCGTGAGCTCCGTCCCGTTCCCGCTAGCCATAGAGGTCGTTGAAGACCCTGTTGCCTTAGCTGAGCAAGCGGTCACACTTGAACATGAGAGCGTGACGGTGGATGTGGTTGCCGTTGACTTGCCAGAAGGGGTGAAGACGGAGAGGGATGTATCGCAGGCGCTTGCTGTCTGCGTTGAGCAGGAACTGCTTGAGCTGCTGGATTTGCTTGTTGTACTGGTTATACTTGACTTAGAATCTGTTGACTTGGAGTCTGTAGAAGATGAAGTCTTGGAATTTTTGTCAGATGTCGCGGTCGACTTTGCAGTAGATTTATCGGATTGAGAATTTGTGGGGTCATCGTCTGGGCTCTCAGCGGGCGCAGGGCTTGGGCCTCCCGCAGCAGGTGGGCCACCTCCAGCMGGAGCCGGCGGCTCCCAGCCACAGCAAAGACCCCAAGAGGAGCTGCTCCCACTTTCTGACGCACAGAACAATGGAATGATACACGGACTGCTAGTATCACAGAGCGGCCCTGTGCACATCCATGCACCCGTAGGTTTTATATCGCCAGAGCTAGTGTGCGTGGAGATATAGGTCACCGGACTCGTGGTACCAGAGCTGGACACGTTAATCACCGTGACTGGGATAACAGTGGTTGATGAGCCAGTTGTGATAGTCTCGACTGCGGTATTGCTTGGCTTGCTTGTTGTGGTTGCCGTGTTGCTTGCTGGCTTGCTCGTGGTTGACCCGGTAGAAGAGGGACCAGAAACAGCACTAGATTTAGAGGACCCTGTARCAGATGATCCTGTAGCGGACCCGTCTGCGGTAGAGGCAACTACGGAGGACTTGACGCTTGTGCTTGATGACCCTTTCGTATCTGACGCACCAGTTGCTGTTGAGTTTTGACCGCCTGTTGAACTTGAACCACCGCTAGTGGCGGACGCCTTGGCGGATGAGGTGCCTGCAAGTTCTCCGAGTCAGCATTGTTCGATCAAGAAATATTTCAGAGTRTTCGGGAACATCGAAACGTYTAAATATTTCTTGAGACAACGATATTCCCCGGATTACAGTCCCGGGAACATGAAATAAAATACTCAGAGACTTAACATACTAGAGTTGCCGGTACTCTCCTTGCCTGTCGCTGACGACCYGGCAGATGATGCTGAGCTTGTCTCACTCTTCGCAGTTGATGATCCACCACTCTGACCCTGTCCAGTCGCCAAAGTGCTACTGCTACCGGAACGAGTTGAGGTGCTGAAAGTGGTTGGACCGGTGGTAGATGACTTATTCGAGGTGGCGCTGCCAGCGTTTGTGGAAGAGCCAGCACTGCTCGCGTCACTTTTYGCYGTTGACGAGGAGCCAGCGCTGCTAGTATCGCTCTTGGCCGTTGTCGAGGCCCCGACACTATTAGCACCACTTTTCGTAGTCGAGGCGGAAAGCGATGCAACGGGGAATAAGACTGTAGAATGATCTTCAACAACGCCGGAGGCAGCTAAAGAGACTACATCGGTGCCAAACGTGAATTCCTTACCCTTCGTAACGGTCACTGGTTTGGATGAGGGTTCAGAAACGACGAACCCGGCGGTGTTGGATYYAGCTAACGTGACGGTGGCGTTGGCTATTGTCAAAGYGATTTCTGGATCGGTCGTTGCACGGGGATTTAGGTCTCTCTTTGTGTTCGTGGAGGCGCCGGCGGCAGGAGCCAGGGCTTGGAGTGATCCATCAACCATGACCCGCTGGGCTTGTGTGCCGTCCGTGGGAGAGATCATCCTTGCGACGAGGCCGAAAATTGAGTAAGAGTCGGCATTCTTTGTACTTCCGCTACCGCTCATCTTGTTGCAATTCTGGTGTGACGTTAGTCCTAGAATCCTTGAAGTAATGGCCATTTCCCGGYCTGTATAATGTCCCAGATTACTTGAGACAATGAGAGCAGGCAGTYAACGTACCTTCCAACCATATGCATTGSTCTTGCCGCCTACGTCCTCCGTTGCTCCRTTCGGAAGAGCATGCGTAAGTTCGTGGAGCAAGGTCGCATCGAAGTTGTAAGCCACATCAATCGGAGTTCTGAACGGGTCGTCAAGAAAGGCGTTGAATTTCTTCCACCCTCTTGCAAAGATAGCTTTCTTTGATTGACCTTTTTGGCTTAGAACCTTCGCCTCCTGCKCCTTTTTCAAAAATTTAGGGCATATTTGTATCTGGGCAGCTTTGTTGACGCCTTCGCTAGCAACTTCAAACGTCCAAGCCTAWTCGAGGTCAATGTTTTGAATACTAGGTACAATCTAAGTGCCAGTCTTACCTCGATAGAAGTTGTGCTGAAARTGCCCTCGCTTTTGCAATCAGTATATATGTCGCTGATTGGCCATGCAACACCAATGTTCTGGTCGCAGACAATGCCAGATTTCTTGACCCCGTCGCAATTCTCGYCTTCCACGAAACGACTGTAGTCGCAGTAGACGATGAGAGCATCATTATTCAGGGTCTTGTAGTTRGTAGGGGCTGGGTCAAGGCTATTGTACTTCAGGACCGACGTGAAGGTGTCTGTGACGGTCTTAAACTTCTCGTTATTCGCGTCGATATTTCCACTTGTCATGGCTTCGGCGAACAGATACGTGAGAAGATCCTTCTGTGCCGTGAAGACATCTCCACTGCCTCCCTTTTTAAGATTATCCAACGCCGCAGACCCTGCTGTAGCATAGTCAAAAGCATTTKTAAACCCTGTTTTCACGATATCTGAGGCCGAGTCGCAAGTTTTATCAAGGACATAGCCATGGCTAAYGGAAAAAGAACCTAAAAGAGCGGCAAGAGTAATRACCTTCATGATCAAAAGAAAGGACGTATATAGAAATGCATAAAAAAATAAGGAGGGTAAAGTCCCACGTAAATTGGGAGATTGAGAGACCCAAAAGAGTGGATAACGAGAAGTTRGTGTGACGAAGGTCAAGAGGGCGGCCGTATATATGCCACTTGGCAATCCTCACTATACACCGAAGGAGACATCTGGAATCAGTATGCAATTCGCCTCCCTGTCTGGAATTACAAGCATCAGGACTCTATTTCTGGAGTCATGTCGCTTGTCAAGGGAGATGGGACGGCCAGCAAGGCTGAAGAATCCATCACCTTCGCGTGTGTAGCAGATGGGAAATGATCYACCACAGGATYTGAAGATATCCCATGGTTTTGATTCCATCATTATGCGGCTCTCTCTCAGTCTACAATCCCTGCTGATCCTTCATCTGGGGTAAAGGCGCAARCCGCCCCCAGTCGAGGGGCCCAGAAGAGRGGCTTGGAGACGTTTCGTAGRGCCATTCGGACGGACTCGGACGTTCGGACGGACACGGAGAAAACTTCAGACCTCCTGATGCTATGAGTTTGCGCTGGTCTCCGGCCTCGAAGATGTCCAGAGATGTTTACATCGTGACATGTTTGGTCTGATCCCTCCAAACCAGGAGAATCGAGCATCAGAGCAAAACGTGTGGCTGATGAGCCACCTTCTCAGTGGCAGTGATAGGAGACGAGTTCCAAGCATCGCAATGAATAGCCGGGAAAGGATGTGCCATCGTAGAAAGGGAGCGTTCAGCATTTCGTGCATTGTTTCGAGATTCTGCAGCAGGGGAGGCGCCTGTTTCATGTGGGGCAGACGCTGGTCGACGAAATGAGGAAGAGCCARTGAGAAGRGCTTACATAAGCGACTGCACCAGCCACACCAAGCCTGACTTGCCGAGTCTRCATCTCTATCTCCAACTTCTTTACGAAGAGAGGAGAGGCAACACCTCGAGGAAAGAGAAAGAGACATATATCTCAACATCCGATCRTCTCAAAGAAACAAGAAGTGCTCATTATCAAGCAAAATCACRTGATCTCCATGATACGTCTCCTCTCACAGCCTCAAATCCTTCCAGTCGACCGTTGAAACATTGCCTGRAYCGGCACCCTAGCAGCGACATTACAATACTTTACCTATTTYCAGGACGACTTTTGCGATCTAGTAAACGTACGCAATCGTCGCCACCCACGAGGCTGGCCAACGCCGCTAGGCTGTGATCGGAGGATCAATTTGGCTCTGGGCTGCTGACGGCAACAGCGAGCCCTCTCYCCTCGTACAATTTGGACCTTCCTTGAATATTGTTGACYAGCAGAAACAATGAGRGGAAGGTGYGGAAATGCTGAAGACGTCACGAAGACGCAGAAAGAGCGCAAAATCAACRCCCCTCAGCGGCTACCACAGAGAAGACCGCGAGCATTGACAGGCCCTCTTCCAACAGGATCTCAGGACTCCAGTCTATCATGGAATCCGTTCAAGAAGTCAGTCCGACAGCAGACGCTGGATCAATCCCAATCACCGCTCTTGAAAAAACTTCCAAGAGAGCTTCGCGAAGTCATCTGGCTCGAAGCTCTAGGCGGCCGTTTGATCCACATTGTCCGTGTTCCCAAGARGCTCTTGGCGATCGAATGTACTGAGGACTTTGATGCCGATGTCACAACGAAGAGGCATCGCTGYTGGGGTAGCAAGTTCAGCTTGAGTATGGGCACGACGCCTGGACTCTACCACAGATTTACTGATCATCCTTCACGACCTGCAAATCTAATCCCTCTCTTGCAAACATGTCGGATGATCTACACTGAAGCCATATCCATTCCCTACGAAGACAATATCCTCGACATTAACCACCTCGACACGGTCATGTATATGCAGCAATCCATACTGCCTCAACGCCTGAACCAGATTCGAATACTCAACTTGACGTGGGACTTCAAATGGCACACCGGCTCTAGCCGCGTACCCTACGACCTCGGAACTTGGCGGGAAACATGCGACGTGCTCGCGAGTTTAGCTGGATTGCAAGAGCTCACGCTACACCTGACAAGTATGATCGATCTCATGCCAGGACAGCATTGGGAAGAACGCGGGATGCCGTTGATGGAGGCCTTGATGGGGATCAAGCCGGCCAAGAGGTTCGATGTCTTCCTAGAATGGCCGCAAACYGAATGCACAGCCGTGCAAAGAAGCGATTATACTTTCAAGTTGCTCTCGAAGATACCGGCGCCTTTGCCGCTTCGCAACGATGATACGATCGAATTGTAGCTGGGCTTCCAGTGTATCTCTTCGAAGCCGTTTTCGGCTTGCGTTCATTGCAGATACTTTCTGGGTGGAAGGCACCTTGACACCGATKTCCATGTTCAAAGAAAAGAGAGTCTGTCTCCGTTGATTCCTGCTCCCGAAAACTTTATTTACGCTGATGCAATTCTCATTGTTTCTCTTCTCTACTCCACTTTTCCASGGCCGTTTCATCTGCGACTAGGTAGACGGTGGGGCCGAAACATTTACACTGAACATTTATATCCATCGTAGCACCAAATACGTTCAATGGCTGGTATMGTTTCTCATCAAACTATTAGAAACGGCATGTCCTCTTATCCGCCGAAAATAATRTCCTCCAAGCTCGGAAGAGGGACCAGATACGACTTCCCCGTGTCTCGCTGCCGGGAAGTGGGGCAGAAGCTAAAATCGATCGTGAGGGGCGGGGAACAAGATTTACCCCGCCATGAGCCGTCATCCTGAGGGCCCGTCCACTCTTTTTTGGCAGCCGCGTACTTGAGTCCAAGCAATTGGTAATGGCCTCCTCTCTACGGGAAGAACTTATATCTGCAATTCGAACCTCCTCTTGATCACTCACCAACCCTGAGCTGCTGCCGGCCATCGATCAGAGCTTCCCATAGCTTTCACTTCCTGCCCCCCATCTCGTATACCTCTCTCCTCAAGGAACTCCCAGCACCACCGATTCAAAACTACAGTCCTCAGCATGACGGCCCTCGCAAACAAAGTCTCAGACGCCATCACCYCCTCCACCTCACCCACAACCYATCCCCTGCTGATCAACAACTCCCCCATCACAACYACCGCCACCTTCCCCGTCTACTCCCCCGCCACCAGCTCCCACCTGCACAACTTCTCCTCCGCCTCCRTCGCCGACGCCGACTCTGCGATYGCCGCCGCTCAAGCAGCCTATTTACCATGGAAGCAACTTCCCCCGAACCAAAAACGCGATATTTTTCTGAAGGCCGCAGAAATCTTCGATTCCCGACGCGATGAATTAAAAAAGAATATGGTATCGGAGACAGGGGCCAGTGGAGCATGGGCARCCTTCGACACTGGTCTCGCGCCTGAAATCCTCCGCGACGTGGCCGGGCGCTTGTCGAGCATTGCTGGCAGTATCCCGCAGACCTCAGACCCCGGCCGTAGCGCACTGGTATACAAAGAGCCCTACGGTGTAATTCTCGCCATCGCGCCATGGAACGCACCGCACATCTTGGGCACGCGCTCCGTCGTGTATCCTTTAGCAGCAGGTAACACCGTCATCCTCAAAGCCCCCGAGTTCTCGCCTCTCACATCTACGGGCCTCGTTAAAGCCCTCCACGACGCGGGGCTGCCGAAGGGGGTCCTGAATCTGATCGCGCATCAACCGTCAGACGCCGCAGCGATAACGAGCCATTTGATAAAAAGCCCGGTGGTGAAGAAGGTGAACTTCACGGGGAGCACGGCGGTGGGAAGGATTATTGCTGAGCAGGCGGGACGGAATCTTAAGCCCGTGTTACTTGAGCTTGGGGGGAAAGCGCCGGCTATTGTGTGGGAGGATGCGGATATCGAGATGGCAGCGGGCGAGTGTGTCGCGGGTGCGTTTTTGCATAGCGGGCAGATTTGCATGAGTACGGAGAGGATACTTGTGCATGAAAATGTTGCGAGMAAATTCGAAGAAGCATTCGCAAAAGCTGCGGAGGGCTTCGCGGGCTCGATGCCGAAGCCTGTTCTTATTAATAAGGCGGGTGTGGAGAAGAATCAGAAGTTGATAAAGGACGCGGTGTCGAAAGGTGCAAGACTCGTTCACGGCAAAGAAGACGGCGAGGGTGAGAGCGCAAGCATGTTCCCGATCGTTGTGAGTGGAGTGAAGAAAGACATGGATTTGTATTACACGGAGTCCTTTGGGCCGACGGTCAGTTTGATAACCGTCAAAACCGAAGAAGAAGCTCTCGAGCTAGCAAACGAAGGGGGATTGAGAGTGGGGCCGTGCATATAAATGGGGTACGTACTTCATCTTTTCCCCTTGAAGGCTTTGTGTCTTTTCTTTGAAAATTGAGATGGACAAAAGAGTGAGGGAGTGGAGAAGTGTCGTAGAAACAAACTTCGGTACTTCCGGAACCTACCCATCAAGGATGGCTACGTACCTCATTGGATGGGAACATGACACGACGCTGGGTCACGTTCCACGACCCTTCATTACACCTCCCGAATTCCCCTATCCTTCTCCCATTTCCCTTCCGTCTATCCTCCCATTTTTTCCCTTCCTTCCCATTTAACAAACACACCAACGCTAACATCCATCCAGATGACCGTCCACGACGAGACGGCCCTCCCGCACGGCGGCATGAAAGCCAGCGGGTTCGGGCGCTTCGGGGCCGCGGGGCTGGATGAGTGGGTGCGCACGAAGACGGTGACGTTTAAGGGGTAAGATGGAGCGTGCTTTGCAAGCTTGCAAGGGAAGGAGGGAGGCATATGTTTTTATATACCAATTACGTCGATATACCGAATACGAGACACATTTCACAGAGAGGCTCAGTACATGATATGCACTTTTTATTTTCTTGATGCTATTGCAAAGATGTCCCGAAACGCACAAACTCCCTGAGCGAATGAAGGGGTATCGGCCAGTTTAAAATATCCCATGTCCCATGTCCAGTCCATGCGCCGTATTGTTTCGTAAATTCATGATGGATGAGTCGCCCTGTTGCGTATGTGGGTATACATGTACACTGCTCCCCCCTTCTCTCCCATAAGCTCTTTTCGGGTGATGATCTATGTAGCGACTGAAGGATTAATACCCTTGATCTCAGTTTCCGGGAACCTGGCAAGTACTCGAGGAGCATTGACCGGGATGTTTCCTCGAGGTGATAGGTTGGGGGATGAGTCCCGCGCGCGTCAGGTTCTGGAAATGCCATTCAGGAGCCGACTCCGTCTTCCACGTCCAGAAAATCCAGCCCGTGTGCTGCTCATACGCATCCAGCTGCGCCTCGACGTAGTACTCCAGGTTTGTCTTATCCACATCCTGCATGCCATCCACAGTGCCCTCATACTTGCCATCGCAGGTCCCGTACGTGCCCTGACTACTCGCCGGCAGCGTGCCATCGTATCGTGCACCCTTGCCCAAGCCGTTAAGCCACTTCGCGCAGTCCGTCTGAGCGCCCGTCCACTCGCCCACAACAAGCCACTTATCAGTCCCCGCGACCTTCGCGCCGTTCGAACAAGCATTCGACACGTGATCGCACGGCTTCATCGCAACTTCGCCTTGGGAAAAAATCTGGTAGATA
>QYSG01015746.1:0-12304 GCA_003988875.1 Lachnum nothofagi
TTTATATTATTATTATATAGTTTTTTTGCTAATATTAGCAATTGCTTTAATATAAATAATATTAAAAATTTATATTATATAAATAAATATAAGATTTTTTAAAATTTTCCTTAGCCTAATATTAAAATATATATAACTTTGCCTTTAGTATTAAATGGAATTAAATTTAATATATAAAATACTATTATATAATTATTTAAATTAATCAAAGCTTTCCCCACCTTTTACAAAAATACTATAATATTGCAAATTCTTTTTTTAATAAAAAATAATTGTTTTTATTTTTATATTTCGCTTTTTACCGATTATTTTATTGCTAATATTATAAAAATAAGAATATATTTGCAAATATAAACTAAACTATTTTAAATTTAAAATTAATATATAGTAATATAATATATAAAGTAAAATAAACTTATAATACTAATTAGCTATATTTTTATATATAATACCAAATATAATATTAAATATAATAAAATTATATTATTAATTAATATAATAATTATTATAAAAGCTTTTGAACTTTTTTTAGTTTTAAATTTTTAATAGATTATTTTTGTTTTATTTTATTTTAAATAAATATATATTTATTATTTTTTAGAATTGTTTTTTTAATTTTATTTTTATATATTAAATATTAATATTATTAATATATTTATGGTTTATAAATGATTTTTATTTAATTTGTTTTTTAATGCTTTTAGATAAAATTAAATTTAATAAATAAAATATAACTATAGCTTTTTCGGATTTTTTTTTTTTTAGAAATAATGTATATATAGTTTTATATTACTTAGATTTTGTTTGGTAAAGGAATAATAATGCATTAAATATCCCTGGCCGAATCAAATAAAAGGAAAATAATAGCAAAACCGGCGAAGTCGATTTGGGTTTGATTATTTTATTATAATCTAATAACTTAACTATTTTAAGTTTTATAGTAAAAGTATTTTAATAAAAGAAAACAATTATAAATAAAAAGTAAGGATCTTCGAATAATAATAAAAAATAAATTCGGAAGAAAAAAGACTTAGATAGGCTATATATAAACATAAAGCTTAATAATACACTTCCGATTATTGGACTGGAGTTCGTTTGGTGGCAGTTATAATAAAGCCTTTAAAACATTATTGCTATTATAACTAGTAATACTTAACTTATACCAATGGAATTGGATTTTAACTAATAATAATAGCCTTAAAGCAGCCTTTTTATATTTAAGTTCTAATTCTATTAAAAAAAATCTAAGTAATACTAAAAAACCAATTAATATTTAATTTTTTTTTATTTATTATTAATATTTTTAAGAAAACTAGATTTAGCTTTAAATTTATTATTAGACTTTTACGAGTATTTGGCTTTGGCTTTTTTTTTGAAATTTATTTTAGCTTTATTAATTATAGCTTTAGTTTATTTTTATTAATTCTATAGTTTTTTTTTTTTAATTTGATTTTAGGATTGTTAGCCTTGTTTTTTTTGTTAAAACTAGCTTTGTTAAATATATTTAGGCAAAAATTTCGGAGTTTAAAAAATATTACTGTTTTATTTAGTTAATAAATTATATTATTATATTTATATTATAATTATTATTATTAATATAAACTTCAAAAAGCTATAAAATAATATAAATTTTATTATAAATATTTTTTATTTTCCGGGAATTTTTATTTTAAAACTAAAGTATAATTTTATAGTTAAAACAAAATATAAATATATTAAAATAAAGTAGTTTAAGGCTAATTATTATAGTGATTTTCCCCTAGTTTTAATATCTATATTCTAAAGCTTAAGCTTTAAAAAAATCGCTTGTTTAACTATAAGTAATTTCGGTGATTATAGTATTATTAAAGTAATCTATATAACAGAAATAGTTGTTATTTTGGATTTTGTGGTTTTTTCTTTTTTATAATTAATTTTTACAAATATCTTTAAGATTTTTTATTTGATTCTTTTAAAGGTAATTCAATTAAAGCTTGGCATTTATTTTAATAATGTTTTTATATAAAAATATTATTAGTATAATATACTTTGGATTTGACATATTAATAATAAAATATTATTAATTTAAAATATAATAATAACTATTAAAAATTAATTAAATTTTTTAAATAAATGCTTTAGTAAAGTTACTAAAGTTTATCTTCTATAAACTTCTAAATCTCCGGCCTATAAAATTCAATAAAATTAAATAGTTTCTTAAAATATTTTTTTTTTAAATTAAAAATAAAATCGCCGTTTAATTTAATTTTAAGAATATTTTTGTTTTTATAGATTTTTTCAAATATACAAAGGATTTTTTGCATAGATTTATAAAAAATAAATAAAAAGAGGGATTTGGTGATTTTGGGAGCAAGCTTAGAAATACTTGGATATTATACAAAAGTATTAATTAATTTGATATTGTTTATAATACGGCCGTTGGCTAAATCTTTTAAAAATATATTTTTAATAAATTCTAAAAATAATAAAAATTTTTAAAATATATTTATATTAGCATTTAAAAAAATAATACTAGAATCGCCCAAAAAATCGTTAATAATATTTAGTTTTTGGCTATTGGAAAAAATAAATATATTAGCAAAACTATTACTAAATGCTTTTATAATATTTATATTTTTTAAATTAGTTTTAAACATAAAAAAATAAAAAAGAAAAAGAAAACTTAAAGTTATATATAAATTATATTAGGCTAGGCTGCAAACGGCAATCTATATAAAAAAAAAAAAAAATATTAATTTATTATTTTAGGAAAAATTGGAAATACCATTGTAAAATAGCAAAAATATATTAGTAAAAAAAGCATTAATAGGTATTATAAATTTGCAATAAAGGTAGAATTTGTAATTAATTTAAAAATCTAATTAAATATAGTATAATAATTAATTTCAAAATATCGATAATAATCAAATAAATAATAATTAATAAATATAAAGCAAATCTATTAATTGTATTTTTGGAATTTTTTTTGTTTTTTAATAAACAAAAAAAACAAACAAAGAAGTTTTTGCAAAATCGCAAAAAAAAACTAAAAAATAATATTTAGTAATTACAAGAAAAGTATATACTAGCGATTTTAAACTAAATAATACTAAATAATAAAATTCTTTTATATTTATTTTATAATTATTATAATAGGAAAATATTATATTTGAGTTATTCTATGGAAATATATTTTTAATAAATAACAAAAAAATGATGTTTTAGTAATCTTTTTGGGCCATTTAAACCTAGTTTTTTTCAAAGTAGTTTTTTTAAGTAATTGCAATGCAAAAAAAATAATAGGCAAAAAAAAAAAATATATTAAATAAATTAAATATTTAAATAAAAACAAAGTTTAATAAAATTAAAAAGTTTAAAAATAATAAATAAAAAAAAAAATAACGTTTTAGAAAAAAGGAATTGTAAAACTTTAAAAAGGTAAATTATATATCATATAAACTTTAGCTAAAATTAGCGGTTTTTTATATTATTATTTATAATTTTAATTAAATATAAAAATATAAAATCTAAAATTAAAATAGAAATTATAATATAAAGAATATTTCGATTATTTTATAAAAAATATTTTAATTATTATTTGTAAAATATATATTATATATATTTTAATATATATTATAAAACTTTAAAAAAAATTTATTTTTCCAAAATAGAAATTTCCGAATTTAGGAAATTACCAAAACTATAAATAAACAAAAAAATCAAATCTAATTATATAAAATTTATAATAAAGTATTTTTGTTTTTTCTATATAATAATAAAGTAATTGCAATTAAGTTTTTATAGTTATTTAAAATATTATTAAAAATAAAAAATTAAATATAAATATTTTAATTATTAAAAAATTACAAAAAAATATGCTACTAAATTCTACAAAAATGAAAATAATATATTTAGCTATAATACTTAATATTTCCAATTATAAAACATATTGGAAAATGGCTTTTTTTATAAATAGGAATATATCGTATAATTATATATAATATTAAAAAAAAAAAAAAAAAAATATAATTATATAAAAATAAACTGAATATACTAAATCAAATATAATAATCAATAATTATTAAAATTAAAAAATACCTTTCTTCGCCATAAAATATATATCAATAATAAATAAGTTTTTTTATAATAGAAAAACTAACAATATACATATATTCCCATTAAGAACTTAATTTTATTTTGATTTTTTTGCGAATAAAACTAGTATTTGTATTTAGTGGTTTTATATTAAAAATAAATATTATTATTAAAATTTTATTTACCAAAAATAATTTTTATAATATATATAATATATATAACTTTTTTTTAATTAAATTTTACTATATTTTATATTTGTATTTTTAAATACGACTATTATCTTTTTAGAATAATAAAAAAATAATTAAATATTATATAACCTAATATATTATAATTACAATTAAATAACTATTTAATGCATTTTTTTTCTTTTAATCTAATATTATAAAAAAATTCCCTATACTTTTCTATTAATAAACCGACCTATTAAGCTAATTTGTTTTATAATATAGTAAATATTATATTAAAAAATATTATTAGTATTGCACTAAAGAATATTATTAACGTTAATATAATAAAAAAAGGATTTATTACAGTAATATAAAAAATAAGCGTTAAGGCCTATAATAAAATATTAGTAAAAATATAAAATAAAATATAAAATAATTTAATATAAAATAAAGTAATAATAAAGCAAAAAAGTTTTTTTATTTAAGTTTAATACTTTAGCTATAAAATAATTATAAAAATATAAAAAAATTAAAATTTTATATCCGAAAATAAAACTATTTAAATTAATGTTTTAAGACTTTGGATAGCCGCAAAAAAGAAAAACAAATAAAAACAAAGTAAATTTGCTATTATATTTAGTTTAATAAAACTAATATTAATTTTATTATAATTATTATTAAATTTATTATTTATTAATATTTTAAATAAAATTTTTAATATAAAAAATCTTGCTAGCATAATAATAATTCCATTATTATATATTATATTATTATTAATAGGTTTAATAAATATTCTTAAAAGGGATTCATATTTCATAAGTATTTGCTAGGTAATAACAGTAAATCTTTAAGCATTAGAAAAATTCAAATAATTACTTCCTAAACGCCAACTAAGTTTTTATTAATAAAAAACTATAAAGCTCAAATTGCAATACTAATTTAATAAAATTTTTATTTATATATTTATATTACTTTAATATTTTAATATATTATTAAATATATTAATAAATTATAATTATATAAGAAAAAATTTGGGTTTAGGATTTTATTGGAAAATTTAACAATAAAAAACTTAAATAAAATAAAAAATTAAAATTAAAAATTTTCAGGAAAAGCAAAATCATTAAAATTTATAAAAAGAAATTTAAAACCTTATATTAATGCAAATATCTATTCGCAATTTAATTCTATTTTTGCTATTAATATAATAGTACTTTGCCTATTATTTATAAGTTTTATTTATAAAATATGTTAATAGTTTTTTTTTGGTATTTATAATATTATATTAGTTAATAATATTTTTTTAAGCATTTTTATATTTATTTCTATATTTTTAAATTAAGGCAATTAAATCTAATTAAATCTATAGAATTATTAAAAGGCATTTAAAATAAACGAAAAAGGAATTATTGGTTTTAATATTTTTATTACCAAAAGCAAACTTTTAATTTACCAATAACATTTATTTTAATTTAATAATAGAAATTAATTAATAATTAATTAATTTAACTAAAAAAAAATAATAGTTTTATATATTAATATAATAATTATATATTTTGATTTTTGCTTTATATTTAATTGGTAAAAACGGTTTTTTATTTATATATTTAATGCCAACTATAAACTATTAATGCTTTTAATAGATATTTGTTTTAATAAAGTAAAATATAATTTTTGGGCTAGTAGTTGCTATATAGCCTATTATTAATATAGCAAACATAAGGCAATAATTATAATATAAATTTATTACTATAATATAATTTTTTATATATAATTTTTATTTTTTAAATTAAGTTATTAAATTAGTTTCTATAAATCTTAATAGTTTTTTATAGCTTAAAATAATAAATTTATATGTTAGCCGAATATAAAAATAGTTTAGTATAAACGGAAAGCTATTAAAAATAGCATTAAAAGCTATAGCATAACTGGGGGCTGCTGTTTGCTGGAAAAGACATAGATAATATAATATTAATTATATATATTTTAAATAAAAAATAAATTATAATATAAATTATTTATAATATATATTTAAATTGCTTTTTTAGGTCGGAGGCATTGTAATACTGTAGAAGCAAGGATTTGACTTTAGTTCGAAAAGTTATTTTTAGTAGAAAGCTTATATTTACAAAGGTTTATTCCTATAAATAATATAAACAATTAGCAAAACAAAGCTATAAAATTATAGCTTTTAATGCCAAAACTTTTTTTTTAGGGCTTTTGATTTATATAATAATTTCCTTTTTGTAAAAGCCTTTATTGGCAGTTTTATATATTCTTAATTAATAATTTAAATATATTCCCAAATTATTTATATTAGTATTTCTTCTTTTATTTATATATATTTAGATTTTATAAATTAGTTTATTATTTAAATAAAATTATTATTAGTGCTTTTTATAAATATTAGAATTACTAAAAAGCAAAATAAAAAGTTTTTAATATATTTAATAACCTTGTTTTTTATAGTATTATTATTAATTCGAATTTAATTAAGCCAGGAATATATTTATATTATTTTAATAAAGAATATATATAATAAATATAAAATTATATGCTATAAAAAGATTTATTGGTTAATTGCTAGTATTAAGTCTATTTCTAGTATATAATATTAAAAACATTAAAAGCTTTAGTAAAGCCATTGTAAAAAATAGATTTACTTATACCAATGAATTTTTAAATATAAAAATATATATTATATAAATATAAAATTATAAAAAACAATAGTTTAATTTACTATTTATATTTATATTTATTTTTAAAATTTATAAAATTCAAATTCATAAGATTTAAATTTTAAAAAATTTAAATTCAAAAAAAAAATTTATAGGATTTATAATTTTGCTATTTATATATTAATATTTAAAATTTACAAAATAAATAATAATAAATTTTAAAAATTAAAAAAAAATATAACTTAATGTATACTTAAGCTGCCTTTATTAAAAGAAATATATGCTTAATTAAAATAATAGGTTTATTGTTTATTATATTATTTTTTTAATATATTATATATTAAATTAAATTATAATAATTTATTAAAATATAAAAAACTTTTAAAAATTATAAGAAATATTAGTTATATTATATTATAGTAATTATGTTTAAAATATTTGTTTTATAGGGCTTAAAGCTTAAGACTGGCATAGTTATGTAATTCGGAGTATTCGCAGAGTAATTAGGCTTTATATAAGGTTAAGCTACCGGCAGCTTTTTATTAATATTATATATAAATTAATATATCAAAAAAAAAAACTAATATAGAAATACTATACATTTAAGACATAAGTATTATATAAGCCGATTATATTATAGTATACGATGGGGCGGAGTATACAGCAACATAGACCAAAGTTTATAATTTAAAATAAACAAAAAACTAAATAAATATATATATATTATATAATATAATTAGAAAAATAACGCCTATTATTTAATAATAATTATATAATATTAAATTATTAAGCTTAATAAATAAATAATATAAAAAAAAACAAATTTCTAAAAATAGCCTTTTTTTTATTTATTTATATAATACAAATGAATTAGATCTAAAGAATAAGCGTAAGTAATATGCTATATTATGTAGGCTAGGCCAAACTAAAGCTTATTTTGTTTAGTTTATAATAATATAATAACTAATAAATCAAAAATTATAATTATTACTTTATTTAAAAACTTTATTTTAAAATTATAAAACTATGTTTTTTTTTTATTATATAAAATAATATAGAAATCATAATATAGCAAAGTAAAATTGCTAATATAGCAAAATAGCTTAAAGCCTTATATAATAAAATAAAAAAGCAAGCCTATAATTTAAATAATTAATTATATAATAATAAATTATTTAAAAATTATGGTTTTTGCATTATTTAAAAGTTTTTAATTAAAATTATAAATATACTTAATTTATATATTTTTTTTGCTTATATATATTATAATACTAAAAGCTAAAAATACGCCGGCGCTATTATAATAAATTAGCAAAGGGCGGAAGTAATACAAATACTATAATAAACGCATATATTAAAAATATATAACAAAAAAAAAATCAAAGCTTAATCGGATAAAATATAGTAATTTTAGTTGGCTTATATAAAAACTTTGGTTTTTTAGAAGAAATTCGCTTAGTTAAACTTTATTTTTTAATTTATAATTTTAATAATACTTTTAAATTATTGCAAAAACTTGTTTATTAAGTTTAAAAATATATAATTATTATTTAAATATTTTAAAAACATTAAAAATAATGCTAGTAATTTTCCAATAAATTTTAAAAACTATTATATTACTATTTATATATTTTATACTTTATTATACTAACAATAAGATTTTTAGCTATTTTCTAGTCCCTAATTTTCTAATTATTACTAAAGACTTTTTTTAGTATTTAAGATTATTATTAATTTTATTTTTATTAAAATAAATCTTTATTTAAAGTAATTATTATGATTACTATAAATAAATCGAAATTAAACATAGAAACCTTTATTTACTAAAGTAAATTGTCTTTATTTTCTATAAGCTTTTATTTGCAATTGTGTTGTCCTTCTGGAAAAGTATTGGCATTATTTATAATTTTTATAATATTAACTAAAATAAATTTATAAATAAAATTTATTTTAATAAATATTTTTAATATTATTATTAATAGATTAAAGTTAATTTGGGATATAGTAATATTAAATATATTATATTTGTCATTTAATGCTTTTAGATATAAGCATTATTATATGGCCTTTTTTTTAATGGACTTTTTATATAATTTTTAAATTATTTTTAACTTTTGTATTATTTATAATTAAGCTATTTTTTAGATTTGATATTAATTTTTAAATTTAATTATAATAATTTCAAAAAAATCAATAGCTTTATTTTCAAAAATTAATTTTAGGATTTTAAATATATAATATATTATTATTTAGTTTTTTTTATATTATAATTTATTTATATTACCAATAGTTTCTTAGTTATTTTTATTAATTATTAATTTTAATTTTAATTTATTATTACCATTAAAATAAAGGAGAAATTTGATTTTTTATATTATATAATAATTCTTTAATAAAGGTTTTTTTTTTAGTTTTTGGTTTTAGTTTTTATATTTAATCTAAAGAATTTATTAAATTAATATAATAATATAAAAATATAAAAACATTATTAGCATTTTTGGTTTTATAGATTAGGAATAAGGTTTACTATAAACCTTTATTTAAACCCTAAATTTCTTTTTTTTTCGCTTTTTTTTTTTATTAATTTACAAATATTATATAAATATAATTAAATGTTTTTAAATATTTTATAATATATTATAAATGTTAGTTTTTTAAGGTAATTCCGCCGAATAGTTATATAAAAAGTATTTTAATATTATAAACAGAAGATTGTTTTATAAAGTGATTTTTTTCTTAGTATTAGAATTGGTTTTATTTATTATAAACTATAACTAAATTTTTCTAATTTCTATAAATTATTATTAATATTAATTTTTGTATAAAAAATAAAAATACTTAATAATCTTTAGTATTATTTAAAATAAATTGTTTTTTTTTATTTATTTTTTAAATTTTTTAATATAATTTAAAATAAATGTTTTAAAATCACTAATATTTAAAATATAAATATTTTTATTATATAAATATATAAAACATATTATTTACAGGCAAATGCTTTTTTTTATTTGGTATTAGAATTTTATTATTGTTAAATATTTATTATTATAAACTAATATATATTATAAAATAAATATCCTATAATTATTAAATTTATTAACTGCTAAAAAGTCCTGAAGAATTATACTAATGTTTTTTTTTATAGAAGTTTTATGTTAAAATAAGCCAACGACAAAAGCCTTAATAAAATAGATTATATATATAAAATATAGTAAAAAGGTTTTTTTATTTTATAATTATATAAATATTAATTAATACTAAAACCATCAAATGATTACTATAAGCCTACAATTTTTATTTAATAATATATTACTAAAAACATAATATAATTTAATATCCCAAATGCAAAAAATATAGTATCGGCCGATGGCTAATTAAGGTTTTAAAGGACTAAATGTTTATAAATATTGATTTTTTGGTAATATTATTGCCATAAAATATTGGCAGTTATAGGCAATTAGGCAATTTATTTTAAATTATTATTTTAGATATTAGTTGATATTTTATATATTTTATAATAATATAATATTAATATTATTATTAATAATTATTAGTAATTATATTTTTTAATAAAATATTTATTTTAATTATTATAATTTTTTTAAAAAAGCGCTTTTTAGATTAACAAAAAAAAATAATATATTTAAATAATTAATTATTTTAATTTTATTTAAAATTTATATTTTTATAAGTATAAACTATTTTTACATATTTTATTTGCTATTTTTAGCTTATTAGGAGTTATGTTTTTTTTGAATAAATTAGTAAATTAAAGAAATGCTAAGTTTAGCATTTAAAAAAATATTGTTTAATATTTAATAAAATCTTTAAATATATTAGCAATTTATATATACTATTTTTAATAATAATAATATATTAGTTTAAAAAATATTTAATAGTTTACTTTGGTTTATAAGCTATAGCAAAATTTTTTTATTTATTATAATTTATTTAAATTATTTTATTTATATTTTTTATATTTATATCTAAAAAAAAAACTTAAGAGTTTATATTAGAATTATAGGGTATTAAAGTTTTTAATATTAATTTTATTTAAATAATATTTAATTATATTTTTTTAAAAGGCTATAAGCCACTATTTTAATAATAGTATTATAAAAGCAATTATAATTCAAAAAGCTATATATTAAAATTATTAATTTATATAACTAATATAATCCTTTGTTTTATAAAGGTTTTATAAGCTATAAAATAAAAAATAAAATGGTATTTTAATTATTTAAATTATAAAAATAAAATATAATATAAACGAAAAAATATTAATATTGCGGAATATTTGAATAAATAATATATGATTTATTTAGCATTTAATTTAAATTATAAAAATTTTATTTATAAAATATATATTTAAATTTAAATTTTTTTTATTATATTAATAAATATTAATATATTATAGGAATAAAAAAATTAAAAAATAAAAATTTTATTATATAAATAATTAAAAAACAGCCAAAAAAAAAATGAATATAATGAATTTAAATATATATAATATATAATATTAATAAAATATTATAAAAAATATTAAAACCAATTTTATTTAAAAACTATATTTATTTAAAAGAAACTATAATAAAAAATATTTAATTTAATTTTATATAAAAAAAAATATGCTAAAAATACTTTAAATATAGTAAATATAGAAACCTTAATCTTTGATTTTATGCTTTATTTTTTGAACTTTTATGCTAATATTACGATGGATTTTATTAAAAATAAAAGTAGGCAAAGAGATATAGCTATTAATAGGGCGATTGCGGTAATAGAATAAGCAAAAAAACCTGCGCTTTAGTTTGTAGTAGTTTATATAGACGTTATGCAAATAACTAGGTAATAAAATGTAGTTAATGTAAAGCATTATGCGGCCAAATACGTAGTTTTTATATAGATTCGTGGTTTTATTGCTTTTTAAATAGGTTAAATATGCTTTTAAATTTATATTAGATCTATAGAACTATAGCGTTATTTATTTAAAACTAAAATAAATTATTTGGACGGCAGGCAAGCTAGCGATTCTGCGCGTTAGTATAGCGGCGTAAAAAGGGAAATTAATGGAGTTAAATTTATATATATATAAACTAGGAAAAAAAAATCAATTAAAAATAATAGGTTAATTATAGATGCCTTTGTAAAAAAAAACTTCCAAAGCCTTGCCATTAAGGAAAGAAAACAATGGAAATTTAATATTTAGCCTTTTATGAAATAAAGTTATAAAGCTTTTTTTAATAAAATAAAAAACGGCTATATAAAAATTTAATATAATAGAAATAAAAAATAGGCTATATATATTCTAATATTATTTAAAAAACTAAATACTTTAATATTTAATATATAATTATTATAAATTTTAATATTAAATTATTT
>QYSG01015757.1:0-12301 GCA_003988875.1 Lachnum nothofagi
TAAATTTAAATTTAATTATTATAATTTAAAAATTTAAATAAAACTAAAATAAATTAATAATATTTAAATAAAAATTAAATATAATTTATATAAAAAATATTATATTAGATTTTTTTTTAATTATTTTAATTATAAATATTTAAAAAAAATTTAAATTAAAATATCAAATTTTTTAAATAAATTTATTTTTAAATATTAAAATCCTAGATTAAAAATATAAAATTAATTATATATTATATTTATTTTTTAATTTAAAATTTTTTAAATTTATTAATGGCATTTTTAAAATTTTATATATACTTATATAAGTAGGTTGGTATTTATCTAAAGATTAGTTTACTTTAATTAATTAAGATTATATTTATCTTTTAATATTTAATATTGTTTTTTTAGTAATAAATATAATTTTTAGTATTAAAAAAAATAAAATAGATTTTATTAAAATAAAAATAAAAATTTTTAATATATTATAAGTATTTATTTATAATAAGCTAAAAAGCAATGTTTTTTTTATTAATAAAAAATTTATTATATTATTTATAAAAAATAAAAAAAATAAAAAAATAGATTTTTTTATATTTTGCAAAAATGCTATTTTAAAGTTTAATAAACTTTTATTATAATGATATATTATATATAATTATAAAATTTAATATAAAAAAACTTTTTATAATTATAATTCAACTATTGTTTTATTTTGCTAATTTATATTATTAAAATAATTTAATTATTATATTTTAAAATTAAATTAAATTATATTTTACAAAAAAATTTATTTTTATAAATAATAAAATAAAAAATCAATTAAAATATATTAATTTTAATATAATAAAATTATTTTATTTTATTTTAATTATAACTAATAAAATAATTATTTATAAAAATATAATTATTATATAAAACCTAAGATTACAAATAAAATAACAATAGTTTTTGGCGTAATAACCTTGCTTTATTTATTATTAAAATATATATTATATTATAAATTATATATTATAAATATTATAAGTTTTAATAGTTATAATTAGCCAGAGTTTTTTTAAAAAAAAGGCTAGAAATTAGTTTTGTACCTAGATTTAACCTATTGTCTACTATATTCACCTCACAAATTTATAATATAAAATATATTTAAAGTTTTTGTTATTATATTAATAATTACAATAAATTTTATTAAATTTATTGGCAAATATAATATATTTTTTAAATAATTTATAAAATTATAATTTATTATAACTATAATATAATATAATAAAATTTTTTTTATAAATATATATTAAAATTTTTTTTAAATTTGTTTTATTTTATATTAAATAATTAATTTTTTTAATTTTATTTTAAATATTTTCCCGGTTATATTTTAATAAATTTTTTAAACTTTTTATTTGGCTAAAATTTTATTTTTTGAATTTTATTTTTTTTTGTAATTTTTTGTATAATTGCAATTATATTATTTAACAAAATAAAAAACTTTACTTAATTTAATAATAGAAAAAAAATTAAAAATTAAAAAAGTAAAAATTAAAAATTATATATAATATTAATTTTATATTTTTTAAATTTATTTATTTTATTTTTTTATAAAATTTTATAGAAAAACTAAGGATATATTAGATTTTTTGTATTAACCACATAATTATATTATTAAAAATAATTAATATTTTTTTATTATTATTAAAATTATTATAAATGTTTTTTCTTTAAGAAGTAGGTATTTTGGCGTTATATTAGTATATATCAATTATATATTATAATTATAAAAAAATAAATTAATATTAAAAAAAATTTAAATTAATCATTTAATATATAAGTTTTATATATATAATTAATTTTTAGTTTTTTTATTTTTTCTTATATTATTATAATAATTATATTTTTTTTAGTAGTTTTTGTATTAAATTAAATAAATTTATTATTATAATAAATAAATAATTATATTATTAATATTAAAAACTTTAATTAATTCTATTAATTTTCTTTTATATTAATTATTTAAATTTCAAAAATTTCTATTGTACTTTATTGCTATTAATTAGCTTATAAATATACATTTATCAAATTTGACTTTTGCTTTAAAATCTTTTTTTTAAATTAAATAAAATTTGCTTTAATTATATTATACTATTTATACAATAGTTTAATATAATTGATTTTAATTTAAATTAAAAAAACTATAAATACATTATTTAAACTAATATTAATATAATTCGGAATTTTAAATATTTATATATATTTTCAAATATTTTAATTATATTTTAATTTTTAAAATAATTAATAATTAAATTATTTGTTTTTATATTTTGCAAAAACAATATAAAAACATTTTTAATTATGTAAACTTAAACATTTTTATAATAAATTTTAATATTAGTTTTAATGGCAAAAATTAAAATATTTAAATTATTAATTTTTATTGTTTATAATAAAAAATTAACTATAAAATCGGCTAAGGCATTTTTAATTTAAGTTAAAATATTACTATTATTTTATATTTTATATTTTATTAATATAATATTTATTTGTAAAATAGTAATTAACTTTATATTAATAATTTCAAATATATTTTATAAATTGTCTAAAATTTTTAAAATAATAATTTAATTTTTAATTATATGGGTTTAAATAGTTTTAAATATATTTTATTTAGTTTAAATATTAATTATTATAAAAAAATAATAAAAAAAATAATAATAATAAATAAAAAAAACATATATTTAATATATTTTAATTAATTTTAATAAAATAAATAATATTTAAAATAATAAATTATTAATATATAATATTAATATATAAAAAAACAAAATTATATTATATTATATTTAAATATATATAATAATAAAATAATAAAATTTTTAATTTAATAAATTAATATTATATAATTTTTTTTAAAAGCTTTATATAATAGCTTTCAAAAGGCCAGCAAAACATTTTTTTTTATAATATATATATTTTATTTATAATTATATAATTATGCTAATCTTGTTTCTAATGTTGCGCTAGGCTTGCCATTACCCCTGCGCAACGGCACATATTATATATTATATAATATTAATATTTTAATATATTATTAATAATATATTTAATATTAAATATTTTTAATAATATATATAATTCTTAAAATATAATATTAATAATAATATAAAAACCTTAATACATGTATTAGTAATACCACGGAATACTATCGACAACACTGGCTGGCACCCTCCACACGAGCCCCATAATGGGGGCCGAAAAGTAGTTTAAGGAGGGTTACTTTCAGTCAAACTCGGCTGTTTCAATTGGCTATCGTCCTGGTGTAGCACTCAGCATCGATGGTGGTGCAGATAAGGCCGTGAAGGATCGACGATTCCCCAATCAGACTCCAGGACTACGACACCATGCAGCAAGCCAATATTATATATTTGGGACAACTGACATCACTCATTATTCACAGATGACGGAGGGTTTTAAATTTCGCCGCTCCAAAGCCCTTCATTCATCGATTCTTACACCGTAGTGATCGCGTCAAAATTTGATGCTGCTAAAGTTACCCATTCGACAAATCAAGTTATCTTTGGATATATCACATCATCATTCTACAGGCATGAATTCGATACCCATCAAACGAAAACCACTGCCAGTTTACAGCGTGGTCCCTCCAGTCGATGAGGAACTGGACCTTCCTGAACGCCAAAATATGCAAGAAATAGCCAAAAGCCTTTGCGTTTCTCGCTCAGATGATGAAGGAATATGGAATTCTTTCAAGGCATGGTATTTATTCATCATTCATATAGCCGCCTCCACAGCATTAGCCACTGCCTTGCCTAGGATCGATCAGAAAGACTTCAACATTGGGTCATCCAAATTCATCTTCTCCACGAGGAATGGTCTTTACCAGGTCCAGATTACCGCTCTCTTATCTGTTGCTCTCTTAATCATCAGACTCCTAGCTAGCAGCTGCACGGCGCTGTTGTGTTGGAGAATTATCTTCATTCTACTCGAGAAGAAAGGAATGACTTTGGTCGAAATGTTGCGTCTATTGAATTATCGTGCCCCTCTTTTGCCAAATTTGAAGCCGGAGGCACCTGTTTTTTGGTCCATCTGGGCTACGGTCACGATACTCCTTTTGTGGCCATCAACCATTGCAGCACCATTGGCATCCTCGTCCATATCTTGGATACCTGCTGCAAGACTGCTTGATGATAGAACGACGACGTCGGTCGCAGCAGTAAACGAGTCATCGAACTGGGGAGCTATGTGGTACTCCGATGGGCGAATGTCTGCCATATTGACCGCTGCTGCTATGAGCAGTAAGGATCCCGCTTATGCCTTTCAGCCTGACGCGTTACCCCAACGAAGATATTTCAACTCATCCGAAAGCATTCCAGACGGAAGCCTCATCAACATTACAGTACCGCATTTCAGTGTCAAATTGAATTGGATCAACCCAACAAGCGATAATCGATCACAGCATACAAACGATAATAAGTATGCAGCCGTCGACTCTCCATCGTTCGACATAAGAACAATTGGCTCTGTGACACTTCCAAATGAAGAACCATGGGATACGGATTCAGTTCCCCCTTCCGCCCCGGCAATTTACAAAGGAACGAAGCTTGTGACGGTCAAGCTTGTCACATTGAATAAAGGAGACCGCCTTCCAAACGGCACAATAGTGACTGAGAACACAACGTGTCCCATACTGTCGGATCAATTTGGTGTTCTACCCCCTGTCGACCAGCTTCAGACAACTATTAGCTTCAGCGGATCTGGCGGATGGGCAGCACATGATTGTTTCATCATGGCGGAGGCTTCCATCATGGCGGGCATATATGTTGGTATAGACTGCGTAGTCTCATCTTCTTTGATGTCCTCTGATCGATACGCTACCTGCGACACGGAGCCGGTAGGCGATGATATTGAAGCAGATTGGATGTCTTTCTTAGCTTTGAACTTCACTTCAACAGTGCTCAAATACACAGTTCTGCAAAACTACTCGCAACCTTGGATAAGCTCAGACTTAAATACTTACACAACTGGTATGCTGACGCTTGGCTACTATGCTGCGTGGGGAGGACTGATGCAATGGATAGGGACGCCGCACGGTCAAGCCAGTTTCCGGCCTACAGAAGCCGTGGTCCGCGCTAGTGTCGATGGGAACATCTTGTACATCTGGCTGGGTTTGCATCTGACAATCACAGTATCTGCTGTCCTTGTCTACGCTGCTCAGCGATCAAGTGCTGGCAAGACTGTCCGAGACACGGCACTAGCACCGCTGACAATGGACCTTGACGAGATTGTACATGACGAACGCTGTAATGGGCTTTGCAATGCTGTTGCTCTCCAGAAGCAGGATAAGAAGCTTCCCCCACTGAGGTGGGAACAGCATTCTCTGAGCGGGCGAAAGGATGACCGCGGGAGGAGACTTCACTGCCGCAGTGTCACTTTTGTGACCAGAAAATAGGCCCATCAAGTATTTAGTTAAATTACTAGACGGATCTAGTGAGAGAGCCTTTTGATTTGGCATATCGGCTTAGACATATATGTACTGTACACGATGGGAGAAGAGCAAAACCGTTACTAGACTAGAATCCAGGCTATGTTTGCCAATCGCACTCTGTTTGATAATCACAATTGGGTCACAATCGTTTCAAGAGCCCATTCTTTTTGATGTTCTAGAAGACCTGCACACTTTACTTGACACAAATCCAGCTGACTCTCGCCAAAGGACCTCCTAGACTGGTGTATGTGTTCCGAAATTGCTGGCTTAATCCACAATTTCTGCACGTTTTCGTTCTCGATTCCGCGGTTGCCAAAAGGGCCCTTACAGTCACGAAATAGATGTTTCTTTCAAAAGGTATTTGATCAACTTCTTCAAAACCCAATCTTTTCTGAAAACTTATACTAAAGCTGGTTAATAATAGTATATGCAGTTGGTTGTGACCGTCGCGGCCAACCTCTGAATGAATGACCGTTTGGAGGACTAGTGGAACGTTAGCTTCTTAACTCTTATGAGTTTAATAGAAGAGGATTGTACTGACCAGAAACAGCCATGGAATTTCTCCCCAGAAAACCGTTCTAACACGCCTGCGGCTTGCCGCATCTACGGAATTATCACCCAATGACTTGCCAAGACTTCTGGAGATTTCTTTGAGCGTCAGCATATATGTATTGTGGCTTCTTCCATTCACATTAAAAATCACACTAATCACGGCTATTCACAAATGCTGCGGTGAAGGCCGCAAATGACGTCCATATTTCGCGTTCTTAGTATCCTACTACGTCCAGGAGTTGAATTTGTCGCCCTCTCCAGCATTTTATTAGGCTACCCACAAGATGGCGAGCGCTTTAAACATTCACGCGTTCATTTCCATGGGTAGTTTTGATTTCAGATCCCGCATGATGGTTCCGAGAGCATGGAAAGCCGGCCCCTCCATATTCCCAACTGCAGCGGAGGCCAGGCAAGAAGCAAAGGGTCGAGCAACCAGCATCCTGTCTGATTATGAAAAACCTCTTACAAATTCTTGACAGACATGAGGATTTGATATGAAACCGATGGCTGAAGAAAACCAAGACGTAGTAGAAATCGATCCTGCTTACGTGTGGCCCAACATGGCTCCTTCTCTCCGCCCTGATTTCGAAGCTATCAAGAGAGAAGATCCTGACGACGTTACACATTAAGGTGGTACTAGATCCTGGGACTAGTATATATGGTCGACCATTAATCTTGAGGATCTTACTCTCAAGCGAAGCTTGCTACATCTCTTTTATGATCGGGGACGCAACCCACTACAGTAATATGCGAGTTCAGCGCCTTTTTACGATTTTTTGGCCTGCGCACACGCTTTGCTCCCCATATATATCAATAAATATAATTCCATCATAAACCACATTAAAACAATACTTATAAACCAGGAAAATTAGGGAGCAAATAGTGTATAATATATGCATTATTCTTTAATCTTCAAAATAAAAATTATTAAAAGCATTAACCTAATATATATTATATAAATATTTTAAATATATAGTAGATTTTGATATTCTTATAGATCTTAATATAATCTTAGTGCATTTTTTGAAAAAAAAATACTAAAAATAGTATTAAAAATATATATAAATTATAAATTTAAATTAAAATACATATTTAATTTAATAAATCAATAAATTGATATAAAATATATTAGAATTCCAATTAAGATAAAAATCTAATATAAACTTATTGTATATATATACTTTTTATATAAAAATATATATAAAAATATAGTTATTTATTTATTTTTTAAAGTAAATATTAGAAATATCAAAATCTAATTTATTTCTAAAATTAATTATAAATTATTTAATATAATAAATTTAATTCTAAAAACAAAGAATTAATACGTAAACTAAACAAATTCTAGCCTTATTTTTATAGTTTAAAAAAACATAAATTCAAAAAGTTTTTATTATTAAATAAATTAAAAAAGAAAACAGGTGTGCGCAGCCCAAAAATAGTAAAAAGGCGCTGAACTCGCATATTACTGTAAGCCGCTTTGTGCGGGCAGACTTCAACCGTGCGGGGCTCAGCCTCGCCAGTAGGGCTATCAGCGTGCCGTTTATGTTTAGGCACTTCATGTTTCTAGATGGCGACACCCCAAATTCCTACGGGAGGATCGCTTCATGGGATAATGATGACGAGGCAGAAAGGATTATCCTCGAAGGACGAGCTTTTGATCCTCCAGTGGGTTTATTTGATTCTTGAAGTTTAAGAAAGACTGATGAGATTTCTTGTCAAATGCTGTCAGGAGATTTTGCATAAATTGAGGGAATCTGGTTCATTGCTTGATCCGAAATACTCAGTCAACGAAGCACTCTCGCCAATTACAATAGACGCCTCTGATTATCCTACGACCGTCGGATTAGCCATTGAGAGGCAGTATCGCGCACTGAGCGACCTTGGCTTTTAGTGAATTCGAGTCCTTTTTGTAGTCAAACGTACTGAGGCCGAGAATCACATCTGGGCTCTGAGAGAAGACGTAGGTGCCACATTACTTCATTTTTGGAGCGACGTCCTGAGCTTGCTCTGGCTCTTCAAAAATATAGTGCTAATTGTCTAACAACCAGGATATTTCGCTGGTACCATCACCGAATGGAGCGAGCATAGAAGGGAAAGGCTATTGGATACGGGGGGTAAATACCATCCTGTAGGCCCTAAACCATCACAGAGTTTCAATCTATTCTGGGAGTGTGTTATCACCCTACAATTGTAAATACGTACGGGGTATTGATCAACTAGCATATCCTCAGCCAACAACTAAAGCATCTCGAAACTCTGAAAAAGAAGTACATTAGTGTCATTTTACATCGGAAAAGCTACCTCACGAGTAATTACAAGCAATCTTGACATTTAGACAAATGTAAAATGATCTTCATCTATCACAATTTTTCTAACTCACTTTCAAGGATTACTGAAGCACAAGTCCGGCCAATGCAAAATCTGGAAGACAGTGCCCCAGCATCCCCACCTGTCCGGTCGTTATATTTTCGAGAGCCTCAGGATCCCTCCATAACTGCAATTACGGTCAAAAGACGGTCCGCCGACTTTGACGGTTTGGGTTTTATCCTCGATTCGCTCTGGGACCAAAAGAAGACACATGGTTTTGGTTTATCAGATCCGCTGGACCAATTGGAACACATAGTCCTGAATCAGCCCTCCGAGAAAGCACGACTATCAACTTGGGTTTCAAATGTCGTATCCGACATCGGCCTTCTTGCACAGGCACGGGATCAACTTGAGAACTACCAACCGTGGGCCGCTGGGGTGAACTACAAGTTCCGCAAAGCCCATGAGAAGCTCGAAAAGGACGTCTTTGCCCTGTTCAACGTATGCCAAGTCATCGATGGCAACATTAAGCCGGTAACAACTAGCCTAGCCCCTCTTGGAGCCCCGCTGTACCTTGGAGAGAGGAGATTTTACTATCCGTCGGATAAGCGGCGAATCAAGGAAACGACGGATGCAATGCAACTTGTAGAAAAGAATTTTGATTAATTCTGGTCGAGATTCGACGACAAGTACAATTAGGTCGGTTAATTATTCGTTACGTGAAGCTATGCCGTTCGCTAACAGGGTTTTATTATCTTTTTTTTTAATTGATTTTTTTAATAATTTTTTTTTAAATTTAAAACATAAATTAATTAATTATTAAATTTTATTTAGATTTATTTATATATAAAAAATTTTGTATATGGTTTTTCTATAAAAAAAATATATATATCTATTAAGATTTTAATTAAAACCTATATATTTTATTTTAGGATTTTTAATTTGCTATATTAAATTTAATTTTAATAGTTTTAAAAATAAACCAAAAAAAACATAAAAATAAATTTAATTTTTGGCAAAAAAAAGTTTTAATATATATTATTATTATAAAGCTATATATAACCATTAAAATATTATTAATATTTTTTAAATTTAGCAAAAAACTAATCTATTATATAATTGCTAAAATCTTTAAAAAATATAAAAAATTATATTTTAGTTTTTTTTATTGAAAAAAACATTAAAAGTATTACTATTGAAAATAAAAGTTAAAATGTAATTTAAGGAAAATATATTGGAATAATAAAGTAACTATAGAAGTAAACTATAATAGCTTATTATTTTAAGTTATTAAAGGCAAGGGCAAAGAAAAAAAATACGCCAAAAATTTTTAGACTTTTTTTTTAAATTTAAATAAATTACTATAAATATATAACATGTGCCGTCACGCGGGGTAATGGCAAGCCTAATATAGGGATTTTATTATTATTTTTTATTTTAATTTTTATTATTATTATTAATAAAAAACATTTTGCTGGCCTTCCGGAGGCCATTATATAGGGCTTATAAAAGGTTTTTATAATAAATAATAAATAAAACCTAAATTATATAAAAACTAAATTATATAAAAATTAAGTTTTATATTTATTAATTTTTAAAATTTATAATCATAAAAACCAATTTAATAATTTAATATTTTTAATAATAATAAATATTAAATATTAAATACTAAAAATTATTTTTTAAAAATTTATATTTATTATTAAAATCTAGAAAAAACCCCCTTTTTTGTTTTATTTTATTTTATTAATAATTATAGTTTTTAAATTAAATATAAATATTTTATATAAAAGTTAATATATTTTAATTTAAATAAATAAATATTAAAATTATTTCTTAATTATTATTAATTAATATATATAATTTATAAAATAATTAGATTTATTATATATTTTATTATATATTTTATTAAAAAAATTATTAATTAATTATTAATTATTATTAATTATTATTAATTATTATAATTATTTTATAGAAATTCTTTAAAACCCTTAATTATTTTTATTTTTATTATAATTTATAAATTTATATAAATTATAATAGTTATAATAATTATAGTAGTTAAATAATATAGTAATGTAATAGCACTATAATATTATAGTATTATAGTATTATAGCTAATATAATATATATAGGCCTAAACTATAGGCATATATTTAAAATATATAATATAAATTATAAATTATAAATATATAATTATTATTTTATTAAAAACTTTAAAAAGTTATATTATATATAATTTTAAAATTATTATAAAAATAAAAAAACCATTTAAATATATTAGTTTAATATTATAAATTTATATTTTTTTTATAAAATTTATAAATTATAATTAAAACTAATATAGTAATTAATTTAATAACTAAAATAAACAAAAAAAGTATAAATTAAAATTGCAAATAAAATTAATTATTAATTTGCTTAACTATAAAAATAAAATATTTTTTTATGAATTTTTAAAAATTACCTAATATAATTAATAATAAGTTTTTTAATGTTTGTTGTGCTAAGCAAAAATTATTTTTATAAAAATAAAATATTATATTTTTATATTTTTCCAAATAAAAAGAATATAACAGCAAAGTAATACAAATAAATATTTTATATTTTATATATTTTATTTTATAATAATAAAATAATGCTTTTTAATATATGGCTAAAAACATCCAAAAAAAATTAAAATTATATTATAACTTATATAATCCCTAAATTTTAATTTTATTAAGAATTTTTAGAAATAAATTAAAAATTAAATTTCTAGCTTAAAATATAAAATATAAAATATATAAAATATAAAATACATTTTAAGAAAATTATAACCTAATATTCCTATAAATTACCTTTTAAAATTATATAATTTAATTTTTAGTAAATATATAGTATATTTAAAAAACAAAGAAAAAACAAAAAAATATTAAATAGCTTTAATTTAAGTTTATTTAGGCTTAAAATAATAGTAAATCGAAAAAGTTATTATAATTTTGAATTAAAGGGTCTTTTTGGCACGTGACGAATAATTAACCGACTTGATTGTACAAATCAAGGGTTGGCAACATCAGCGCTTTCGCATTTTACTTATATAACTAACTTGGAATATTTGTATATTTTATGTATTTTATAGCATTCTGTAGTATTCTATAGTATTTTATAATTTTTATAATTTTTATAAATTATATTTTAATATATATTATGCAAGGCCAAAAAAAAAAATGTTTCCCTAATAGGATCTAGTATATAGGCAATATTATTTAAAGCTTAATTAAAAAACTAAATATTAGATATAATTTTATTTGTATTATTAAAAAAATAAAATTATTTGTAGTTTATATAGGACCGGGGTAATTATGTACTCTAGTTACATGCAGATCGATTCACCCCGTCACAATATATAAATTAAAATATATTTTTTACAGAATAAGCATTTATACTAGTATAAAATAATTTTTATTAATAATTAAAATTATAAAATACTGCAAAATGCTGCAAAATATATAGAATATATAGATATTCTAAGTTAATTAATTTCTAGGTAATTTACACATTTTATATTAATTATATATATTTTGGCTTGTGCCAAAGTACTAATAAAAACTATCAATAGGATTGCAGATGGCTTTCTCTTCGAGAGCCGTGGCTTACAGCGGACCAGTGTATTAAAAAAAACTTAATTTACTTAATTTAAGTTAATTTTAAGTAACGGAATTTAAAGTTAAATATAAGTAATTTAATTTTCAATACTTAATTTAATTTAAATTAATTAATTAATTAGGTCATATGATTTTATATACTAAGAATAGTAATTTTTAAATTAATATACTTAAAATAATAATTAAAAAAAAAGAAAATCAATTCTAAATTAGTTTTAAAATAAAATATATTATAAAATAAAATATATTATAAAATAAAATATATTATAAAATAAAATATATTATAAAATAAAATATATTATAAAATAAAATATAT
>QYSG01015768.1:0-12291 GCA_003988875.1 Lachnum nothofagi
CAAAACGCACAAGAGTTTACAATCGACGTAGGCCGTCTTGTTGATGCTGGAGGCCAGGACAGAAACCAAAATCCGAAAGTCAGGATAATATCTGGACTAACATATCACCAATATTATTACATTCCTTGCCTTCCCACAGCCCTCTTATCAATGTATCGGTCTCTCCCGCAACAATCGACTCATCAGACGTTCCACCAGACCACGAGAGAAGCTCCAAAACTTTCATCTCCTTCCCCGCATGTCAATGACCCCACCGAGCCATGACACGATCCTTCCACTGCCCAATCACCCTTCCAATTGCACGCATCCCAACACCGTCACGCATAGCATCACAAGCACCAAAAAGCAATGATGTAATTTTGACAGCAAAGACCAAAGGTTTGCTCGAGAAGTTTGTTGGAAATTCAGCGTTCGGCGGGAGCGCGAAAACTACAAGGTTACGGATAATTTATGGGGAAGACAGCATTTGGCATCAGAAAGAGAAACAGGGTAAAGCAGTGTTCGAGGTACTGGCTGAGTGCTGGGAGTGTAAATACTTTAGACTAGACCCACGAAACATGCAGAATAAAACCGCGGGGAGCGAGCATCCCATCATCCAAGTTTGTACCCAGCCAGCTGCTTGCCGGCAAATATCGTCCAGCTGATCCCAGGACTATGCCATGCCAGATCCGAGAGCCTCTTCGAAGGAAGTGAGGACTTGTTTTTAATTGGAGAGTGGGTAGGTGGTTGATCAAAGCAGTATCTAAGTTAAAGGGATCTTATTGTTTACGCCTGCCTCCCATTCCGTAGTCAAGCCACTTGCGGGTTTTATCCCGGCCTTTCCCTCCATCCCCGTCTTCCGCCTTCGCTTGAACTTCTTTCTTTCCTCTTCTCCCCTCCCCTTTCCTTTGCCTGCCTCACATATTCTCGCTTCCGTCATCCCGGGCTATTCAGGGGCTCAAGACGTAGCGCGAGCGTAGATATAAGCGCAAGAGAGTAAACCCCATCTTTAACATAGCCCAGCCCTTTACTCCAGCCGGGCATTTGATTTTTAGGCCTGCAAACTTAAGTATTTCTAGTTTGTTTTTTAATAAGAATACATTTATTCTAGGATTTGCAATGTTTTTAAACTAAATGTTTTTTTATGCTTGATTTGCCTTTTAAATAGCTAAATAGCAAAGACCACGATATCTACTTGCTGCCGAAGGGGCACGGCAGCAGCATAGGAGCTTTGAATATTCAGATTTTTATGCAACTTTAAGTTGAGTTGAGTTTTATACTCCAACTCAATACTGCGCTTAAACTTTTTACAATAAGCTGCACAAGTGTCAAGCGCCGGTAAGGGGGGCAGTTGAGGAGTTTCGCGAGGGACATTTTGGAAAAAAGAAAGCATTTTGGTTTATGAATAATATTAATTAAACTATATTCTAATGTACGCTTAACTCCGACCGGTTCTCCCGAGCTCCGTAGCTATTAGTCAAGCCCGAATTTCCTCCCGCAAAGCTATGGGCTTTGAGTTCGTTTGCTATACTATACGGGCAGTAATAGCGAGGAGGTTATCAGTGAATATAGCATTAGTAATCAAATTAAGTAAAATCAGTATGTATCTTCTACAAAGGTATATCATTACTTACTACCGAAACCTCCGCCAGCAACAACTTTAACATTCGCAGCCCCTCCCGCAGATCCCCCTAGCAGCATATTAGTTGCACCGGCTGTAATACCTTTACTACGCGGCGTTAGCATTCAAAAAAAATCGCGATTTTCGAATCATGGAGGAATCTCACAGCTAGATCTGCATATTCTGCATTGGAAAGTCAATAGTTTCTATATTATACAGCGTTTTTATATCCCGGACTTGATGTTTTAAGTCTTGGCTGCGCTCCCGGTGGAGCTTTATATTAACGTGGTTCGTATGCTGGCTCTTGCTCTTGCTCTGGCTGCGCTCCGTAGCCATTACATGCAGCTGTTGGAGGCTGCGCTAGCATTTCCGACTGTAGCAACTGTTCCACGCCGCGTCAGTCCTTGTAGGACTACGATTTTCAGTTGATAGGGAACGTCATAGTTGGATCTACATAGTTCCCATTCATTATGCTTACCATATTTAAAAGCTTGATGTTCTTGTTGGGAATACAGTGGGCTCTCTGGCAAGGCTAGAGAGCTGTTAGCCTGGAGAAACAACACAAGCGGACAACCCACAGGCTTCTCGTCCGAACGCTCCTCGAGCTCTCTGGTTAGCTATGGCGAAGAATTACGGGCAGCTTCCATTGCTTGGTCTTTGCAGAATTATTGGCCAGTTAGATTTATGAGTTATTGGTTCTAGGTCTCAGCGGCACCTATTTTTCTGCGCTCTTGTCTGACCTTGCCAGACAGGTTTTTACGGCAAACTTTATTACTGTCTTTAGCTATTGGCGTATTATTATCGAACCATAAGTCAAGGGCCTCTCAAAATACCCGGCGCCTTATGTGTAGCAAGCACGCTCAGACTGATCCAAGATTTTCGGGCCCAGCTTTGGATAACCTTCTCTTGCGGCATTGTCCACTTGAACCCGAGCTCGTCTAGTTCATGGGCATGGGCTCTTAGGGCCTCTTTAGAACTTGAATTCGAAGAAAAGCAGTAAGTAATTATACGATTGAGAAACCCTATGAAAGTCAAATGGAACGAGTTCCATCGAATTTGAGGTATGCTATAAATTACAGCGTATTAACAGTCTAAAAATCACACTTTCAGTGTATTAACTAAGGAGTAAAATTACGCAGCAGGGTATAAAAGCAAAAGCGAGTTTTTGGAGCTTTATTTAAAGCTATTCCCACTATACTAAGCAGGGGAGGCTTTGCATAGGCAAGGCCTTATTTCGAAGCCAAAATACTTAGAAAAAAAATTTTTTTTTATTATTCTTTTTTCTTTATATTTTTCCTTTGGATTATTGGTTCTTTGGATTATTGGCTTTTTGGACTACTGGATTTCTCTGGACTATTGGATTTTTCTGGACTACTGGACCCTGGACTACTGGCACTGATAGAAAGGAAGAGGATGGCAGAAGGGGATGGTAGAAGGGGATGGTAAAAGAAAATAATAGGAGGGAATAGCAGAAGAAAGGCACTGGCAGGAGGAAGGCACTGGCAGAAGGAAGGCACTGGTAGAAGAACTAGGTAGCTAGGTAACTAGAAGCTAATATAGAACTTCATTATACTACCTACCCTATTGCTTACCCACCCCCCTGGCTCTTATCCCCTAGATCCCTGGTTTCATTTGTCCGCCACCTTATATCGTTTAATCAATTATATCTACAATTATACGAAAAATCAATGGAACGTGGTTCCATTTGACTTTCATAGGAAAACGGAGAACAAGAAAGAGCTTAGTTAGACATATAGGATTGATAATGGTGCTCTTTTGCGGCTTTGGAGACATATTATCAAGAGAAACTCGTATTGAAATGTCTAAAAGAAATCAAGCGAGGATTGAAGTGGATGTTAGTGAGAGATGGCGATGTAAACGTTTTCTAAAAACAGAGAAGAAATATTTAAACATATGGAGAATATAATTGATATTAAATATAAAAAGCAAATGATTTGAATATGGAATTTAATAACTGGGCTTACCTTGACGTAGCATGTCTTAACCTTTGGAAATTGATTCCTAGGGCACGGCTCGGCAATTGAACTTGTATGAACTCTAATATGAACCAAAGGTCAAGGATATTTATTACTATTGGCAACTTGCAAAATCGGATTTTTCCGGGTATGTTTTAATCATTGGAAGTTTGTTTTATTTGGGCTCGAGGATTTTGGACGAATGATTCTACGGATCCTGGTCTAGAATTCTGCATAAATCAATGTTTATAGATCTTCATATCCATTGGCGGTTTATTGAAGCTAAGCTGAAAGCGGCATATTTCAATTATTGAAAATATATGCTAGAACCAAATGCAAATAAAGGCACGCGAACTCACGCTTCTTGCGCGGGCTTTTGCACGAACTCTTACATGAACCAGTGTCTGCCAACGTGGTGATTGGAGCCTTATATGAACCAGTGCTAAAAGATCTCCATATTCATTCGCGGACTGCTGAAGCCAGATTTGAGGCGGCGCATCTCCGCCACTGAAAATGCATTAACAAACTCCAATATAAACGAAAGTACGTGAATACAAGCCTATTGCGCAGAATCTTTTAAGGACTCTTTCATAAACCAGTTTCTGCTAATGTATTCATTGAGAGAATGCTCGAACTTACTATGGAGGCGTGCAGTAAGTATCCGTCGTGCAGGGCTCGCGGCCCCGGGTACTCGTCGTGAGGGGCCACCGACCTTAAAAAGTAACCAATACAACGACCTTTAAACCTATATCTTTAAGCAAATGAAAATCTTCCTTTGGCTATAACGGGGGTATGGTCACCTCAATCTTAGCTTGTTAGCTGAAAGCCGTGCTTGAGACTTTGTTGCTGCCCCCTTTTTTCCCGATTTTGTTTCCTTTCTTATGGCCGGGCCCATAATCGGTATTTTGCGGGCAGTCCAGTAGAAATTGCATCTTTGGCTGATGTTTGAGTTGCACTGCTGGCGACGGGTCCCTGCACGTAGTTATGTCAGAAGAAGCCCGCTGTGTAAATGTACTGTACTGTGCTTTATGAGGCAGCGCTATACATTGCCTTTCTGTGATTCTTCGAGCTTTTCGAGATATCACCAAACTCTAAGTATAACGGTTTAGCACGCATAAGAATTTCAGCTTCATAATCAGAGCCCCCGTGGACTAAGATCAAAATAGGAGCGTTATGGGATCTGTGATTCTGGGGAAGCTGGTGCGCAAGCGCGAGCGGGGAAAGTCCAGATGCTGATGTCTCAGAAGAGTATAAAACATCCACATGGTGGGCATGGGGGTCGCGGTGGTGAGATGCCCATTGGTCATGACTGCAATGATCCAGGATAGCGTCAACTCGAAGAAAATTGGAATTCCTCGGGCTCGAAGTACGAGAGCTGGCTTTTTGATCGGAGCAAAGTGCACGTGCCCACGTGACGGAGACACTGCAGGTGCGGATGAACAGATATATGACTTGCGGCTTAAAGTAATAACCAGCCGCGAGGCGCCTTTCCTACAGACATTAAGAGCCAGGTTTCTGGCTATGGTATAACGTGACTCGGTGGCGCGGTGGGTTCAGGTTCAGGGGCTCGAAGCGAGAAATCTGCCCCGCGATGTGGCTGGCGGAGTGTGGCTGTGCGCAAAAGCATTATTCCACCAGCAGTCCTTTCACCACCACGAAAATATAAAACTTATAATAGCATTTTTTGGGGGGGAGAGGGGACAGATATGAGGGGGCAAAATGGGTTGTCCACGTAATCACAGCTACAAACGGCAATATATACAAATATGCCCAATTGTAAATAAAAAAGAGCGAGCATTGAATTTTCCTTTTGAAGCACGCCGCATACCCCGCTCAGAGCAAAGTGAACCTATTGGCTCCAGCTTTGCTTTTTCAGTGCATATAATACACATGTGCATTTTCCATAGATTTTCAAAAGTTAAGCATGACTTTAGGGGCAACTCACTACTATATAAACCTAAACCTATAGCTCGCCCTTTGAGTCCGAACCGGGACTTGGCTTAATATTAAAGAGCATTTCGGGGGTTTCTAAAAAGCGAAATTTTACTACATATATAAACACCAATTTGTCGAGAATATGCATATCAACCAATATAAATCTAACTATCTTGACTTTTCCGGCCCTCTTTTAAATTCACAGCTAATTTAGTTTTCAAGCCCGAATCTCCTTAAAAATTCTCCGCAAATTTCGAAGCTATAAATTTTAAAACGCCAGCTTCTCCAATTTCAAATTATTATTCATCTATCATTTTGTTGTAGCGGTGGTGCCTAAGCAGGCGCTAATACTCAGTATTATCTGTAAGTGTGGCACAGGACAACAGAGAACTTACTAGAGTCATGTTGGGTGGCTTTTTGTGGGGTTTATATCGCTTCTATTCGATGGATCAATATTAGCCTCTCAATAAGTCATTGGGTAAGTACTTATTCGAACGTATATCCTAAATTATTGTAGAGGCTTAAAATCTCGCGCCTGATTTTCGCTTCAATAAACGGCATGATCATGTGGCTCTCGCTATTGGTTGTCTCTTCGAAATCGAGTAGTCCAAAGTCTCTATGGTAACTGAAACACCTTAAGATCTTTAATACGGAGGTGCTGCGCCTCATCCTGTTTAGGTTGTCAATAAAGAAAAGAAATGCGGGATTCTCGGTGACGAAATTAAGCATGGTCTCTAGGTCGTCTCCACTCCATTTTGGTCGAGCCGCATGGTCGAAATCGAGGTAGTGGATTCCGCCGATCTCTTCCTGCTATATTAACTGTGAATCTTTCAATGTTGCGAGAGGTTAAGGTGAACGAGCGGTAAACTTTTCCGAGCTTATGCTAACGAAGCGGCAGAGCGTACAGATTGAGTGGAGAGAAGCGGGAAGACTTCAGTAAATAGGACGTAGACTGTATTAGACGGAGGAAAATGCCTGGAGTATTGACTTGGAGGGACGCTACTTTCATATACGGAAGATGCACTATATATACTTTATTACACAAAGTCTTAGAATAAGCCTTCGTGGATCTCCAGACATTAATTGCAAGTAGCTTGGTCTGGCTTGGGAAATGACCATTGGTAATATTATCCCTGGGCACGGGATGGCCGCAGATATAGTTACACCAGTAGCCGGCGACAACTACCTGCACAAACGACCCATGGCAATATAGGTTATTTTTCTAATAACTTGCAGCAATATTCAGAGTCAATGGTAAAGAAGGAATTACAAAGTGCAAATTTTATTTTGTATAACAATCCCCCGTGCTCCCGAGGACACTGGACTCACATTGCTCAGGATTTCTCTTCTCAGTAATCGGATGAAACTATATGCTTTAGAGCGATCACTAGTTCTAATTAGGCGGAATTCTAACCACTGGAAACAACTCCCAGCGCTTTCCACTAGACACCAGCCCTGCTTCTAGAGAGTTGTATTGCCAAATTGCGTTTCCAATAGCGTAAGATGTCAAGTCATTTTATGTTCGAGAAAATGTTATGCAAACTGGGAGACATATCTGTAAATACATATAAATCAGCGCTCAGTCAGTACTTAGTCCTTGTTAACAACCTACTTGCAAACAAATATTAATCAAGCACCGCATAGACACTGCAGCAGTAGCTCTTCAATACCACACCATCATCCAAAATGGCCAAGTACGTCTGAAGACACTCTTATAGTGACCCTACCAACTACGCTGACCAGTCTCTCCAGCACCCCACAATTTTCGGCCTCGAGCTCTACATCCTGCACTCGGGCAACAGGGCCGTCTTCTCTAAGAACGACGTGAAGAATATCCGCGCCTTTATGATCTCCGATGCCTCATTCCTGCTCTTCGCTGACAATTCGAAAGTCACGCCTCTCCAGCTCGAGAAGCAGTCCGACCTCTCGCCCCTGATGCACGAGCTGGGCTGCACAGGCCCAGAGACTTTCGTCAACGACAAGGATGAAAAGGTCATGCCCATGCTGGTCAGCAAAGTGTGCAGCAAGTTGGCTAGGAAATACAAAAAAATACAGGAAAAACAGGCCGCGCAACAATAAGTCCGCGTATCCAACATTATCTTGGCGAATGTGGCTAATGTAAATAGGGAATTCGCCATGACTAGATTCATTGCCGGCAACTAGCTCCCTCGGCAATCGGTAGTATCATACAATCCCGAGTTTGCGTTTAACCCTGTCTATAATGCTTAGCAGGCCGTGCTCGGCCCTTTGATCGCGGATCCCGCAAAGACCAGGGTCGTCATGCTGATGAAGTTGCTCCGCGAGAAGCAGAACGAGTATCAGGCTGCTAAGGAGGAGGCTGCAAGGCTGTACGCCGACTACAACATCATCCGGGCTAGCTCTGTTGATATTGACGACTCTACTCCCGTTAAGGAGTTGTAGAGGCAAGTAAGTGCTGCATACATACAATTTATGTAGCTTTACGCTGATTGTTCGCATAGATAAGAATCAAAAATAACTGGACTTACTTATTACACCTTCGGCCTTTATTTTTCTTCCTTATTGCGTCACTCATTTGGAATTTGATTCTTGCTCTTTGCTGGCCGTGTTTGAGACGGAGATCATTCTTTTAGAGATGTTACTTTGACGATAGGGGAAAAGATAACATCGCTAGAATAGCTTTAATCTAGAAGCAGTGTTAGGCTTATCAGCTAATTCTATGCGCTTTTGAACTAGTGAAACCAAAGACTTTTACCAGGAACTTAGAGTAGCATTCGCGACTAGACCACCGGCTACTCAATTTCTATGCTGATTCAAAAGATGTATAAGTAATCCTGAGCCGGAAAGAGCATGTTTTGCATATATTTGGAGCAATTTGGGGCCGCGCAGACAATGGGCTGTCCTCTTCCTTTTCTTTTAAGTAGGAGTCTAAACAGAATTCTCTGATGCTGTGCATGCTGAATCGAAGAGCCAGTGGTGATAAATGGGGCGTCCCGCCAGAGCTCTACGGACTGCGACTGTGGGCTCCCATCGCGCCGATTTCATTGAAGCCTTCGTATATTTACGGCACAAGATAATTGGGGGCGTTGTGCTTTCTTCTTGGGAGGTCTATAGTATTTGGAGCCATCAAAGATTGTTATAGGACTGCGTAATAAAGTTGGGTTTGTCTGCGAGCTGCTCCCAGGCCACAAAAGAATTCTTGATGAACCACATTTCTCAAAATTCAAGGTAACGCTTCCCGAGCACCATAAAGACAGACCGGATTTTCTCATACGCTATATAGCGAGGCAGTCTCTTCTCTGGGGTTCGTAATGTCCATCTAACGCTTTCGACAATCGCTAAGCTTGTGAAAGCTGTCACTCAAATATTATATGATACACGCTGGAACAATGATTCTCGCTAACTATTATTCTGCTCGGCACGCAATCTTTGGGGCGCCCGTCGGGAACTGGTCTGTATTGGAGACGGCGGGTAGACTGGAAGTCTGCTTCCAAGGGCTGGCCTGGGTGGCCGTTCATTCCAGGTCTTCGGCTAGCTTTTACTAGCCAGATAAATTCTTTAAATTTCTTATACTATGTGAACTTAAGACTCAAGATCTCAGAAATTCGTTTCCCACAATACTTCATAAACATTTTTCAAAGTACTAAAAAGCACCTCCAACCTTGATCTCTCCAGATCTCCGCCCAACTCCCTTGCACTGGGCAAGCATGATTTCAGTCTGCAATCTAGCAGTAGACTCCTCCAGGTGAGGCCGCTTCGTTATATTCGAATCCATATCTTCGAACCAATTGTGTAGTTCTCGAGTCGGTGTGTCCCAGAGTACAAGCCACTGCTGCTCACTGCCTCTTGTCTCATTTTCCTCCGTCTTGCCCCTTGTGCGCCAGGCATACTCCCACCACGCAGGCTCGTTCCTATTTTACGCACGGATGACATCTCGCGCCCATTTCGTGAAACGCATATCCTGGCTCCGGCCGGTGTAATATGTTTCCACGGACCGCAATCCGCTCTCCTTGACCTCGAAGACGGGGCTCCTCAACGCTATGATCATGCTTCTTTCTCTCTGCTTATTCTCACTGAGAACGCGGCTTGCCACTTCGAGACATTCCGCGAAATGATGAAGGCGGATCTGCTGAGGTTGTAGGGCGTGAAGAGGGTCTTGAACATGGACATTGGATCAAAGCTGTTGGGATCTTCGATCCCCGAGAGAAGTGCTTCAAGTGCCTGGATCAGAATATGAACTTCTCGGCAATAACCGTCTAGTACTTGAGCATGTAGTACGCTTAGATTCTCGCTGCCTGTGTTGAATCGCCGCTTTAGGTCGTCCTCGATCGAATCTTGTACTACCGGGGAGGAACTGGGCGGCTCACTTTGAGAGATATTGTGTGTGATAAGTATTGAATTAACCTCCAACAGAAGGGGTAGTGCGTCCAGATGTACTAGCGATTCGACTCGTTATCTAGGCATTTACAATAGCCTCTGGAGCGCGAATTGCGATACGGTAGATACCTACCCTGAATGCCTGTCCATATGCATGGTGGCGTATGCATGCAGCGGGATCAGTCGCCATAGACACAGTCGTTGTGATTCTTGTTGAGCTTATTTATCCTATGGACGGTGTGATCGGGGTTGAAACAATGCTGCGGTACGTTCTTGCACCGGCGACAGCATTGGATCTTCCTCCTCTCCTCCTCTGATACTTCGTAGGCTTTAGGGTACCCATGGATCAGCATGGAAAATATCCTGGCCGTGATGTTTTGCTCGGGAGGTGCTACGTCTCGGCTGTATTGCTGAAACTGGGGTTTCCCCTTCTTGGTTTCTGTTGTCGCCTTTAACAGTTGCAAGGTAGCCGGGCGCGATCTTACTATTAAGATTCTGTAACTTGAATTTTGTTATTGTTTTATCAGCCTGCTTCAAAGGCTGGTCGATGGCATTGGCCTTAGTAACATAGATCTAACAATTTTGTGCAGTTGTATTACCATCGAAGAGGAAGATTATATGCTTGATGTGGTTGAAGAAGCCATTTAACTATGTAAAGACGTTCTACGTGTACTTGACATCCGGGCGATTGAATTTCTCAGCGCTATCGATGTGGGTCTCGACGTGCTTCATTAAGTGAGCCCAGAGGGTGCAGAATACCATCTTCTTGTTCCGGTCCTCTCGAAAGCTACGCTTCCACTTGCTCACAAACCAGAAATCATCACCCGTAACGTCGAGCCCGGCCTCATTCAGCTGGTAGGGAACAGACATAAGAATAGCTGCAACGTAGCGACAATACGCCGCGATCGGGTCGATTACACGGACGACCTTCGATTTCTTCACGTAGTCGGATGCTGGGGTAGGCTTGGAAGGCGGTGAGCTTTTGTCGTCCTCGTCGCCGTCTCCGTCGTCGGGTGTATAAGCAGCAACAGCTATGGCTTCGTGGACGGTCGCAGAGGTCTGGCGTGTGATTTCGTCACCCCAGCGCGCTCCCTTGCTGATATTTATTCTGGGCTTCTCTGGAGATTGTTCTTTTCCCTGTAACTTCTTTATTGAATAGTTCAAAGCGAGCTCCTCTAGGAAGGACTTCTTTAAAGGAGAACCCTCTTCTGAAGCAGGAAGGGACAGCTTTTGAGCACCCTGATAAACCCTTGCTTTCTCCAAAACCTGCCTTAATAGTACCTCACCGAATGTCTTTCCGCTCCCAACATCTTTTTGCAGTACCTCCGAGTTCCAGCCAAATATCTCCCTCCACCTCAATTCCCCATTCTTCTTCATCCACCGCCGCCCCTGCATCTCTCTTCATGCTCATTGCCCATCTATACCAACGTCCCGGCAGTCTCTCGGCCTACTTCAATTCGGAAAATGACCAACACAGTGAGCTCGAATTATCAGTAGTGTTGAGGTCCATAGAAGTCCCGGGAATTGGCTCTCTGGAGGTTGTCAAGCTTGCAAGTGCCAGTAAAGGGCGAGGACAAGATTGTGGTTGTAACGGCTCAAGATTCCCATCGCAAGTCCCGGATATACTCCCCCACTGCTATGTACCCGTCACCGCCTCCAAGCTTTATCATCTTTGGCAGACTGCATCTCCACTCGCTCTTCTTCTGCTCTGAACTTTTTCTCCCTCGTCTCTGCCAGTTCTTCGGGCGGTGTACTTTGCCTCTTTCGTTTTCTTACCGAAGGTGGGAGTGCTTGTTTCGCTCCAGTCCGTGCTTGCACCACCGCATCCTTTGTCTCGGCTCTAGCAAGTAATGCTGTCAGGGTCATTGCAGATAGGTGAACCATTTCGTGGAGAGGCTGTTGTGGATATAACGTGGTAGGCGCGAAGTCTGCGAGACAGACGGAGATACCGGCGTCAGGAGAAGGATTTGGGTCACCACTACTGTTGCGAAATTCCTAAGAAATTGATCAGTACGGGAGGTTTGTATCTCAGCGTAAGACGGTACCAAATCTTTGACTTCCTGATACGCAGTAAGCTCCTCCTCCTCACCAGCTCGCGTGATTCTTGGCTTCCAGACAGAGATTGTAGCAGCTCGACTCGAAGATATATTGCTTTGTTTCGGACTCCGGTATTCGACATCCAATCCAATCACAATCTTGATATTTCCGTCTGACCCCAATATGTAATCGTCCGCCAGCCGGCGCAGATCTTTTCGTTTTTGCGAATGTGAGACCTCCAGAACAACGCCAGGGTATAGCGCTCCGTCATGAGAAAAAGAGCCGTCGGGGTCGTGGCGTCCGTACTCGTTATGGTAGACGATTGAAGAAGAGCCGTCGGAGGCAATATGTCGGGCGAAGGTCGCCCCGGGTGTGCTTGCAGATGCG